>PVIY010018263.1:0-47894 GCA_004026745.1 Myrmecophaga tridactyla | reverse complement strand
TTTTTTTTTTCTGTTTGTTATATTTTAGTTGTCTTTTTATTTCTTTTTCTGAATTGATGCTAATGTTCTGGGAAATGTTCATGATGATGAATATGCAACTATGTGATGATATTGTGAATTGCTGAGTGTATGTGTTGGGAATGTTTGTGTTTCTTATAATTTTTTTTAATTAATAAAAAATTAAAAAAAAGAAATACCTTGAATATGTATTTAAAGTCATTTTCTTAATAATCTGTCTAATCATTGCTTCTTCTACTTTGAGCAGTTTTACTCCTGAAAAATAAGGGTGCAATGCCTGATTTTCTGAAACAAATTGACATGCTCAACCTGCTGAGAGTGATATTAGTACCCAGAATTCAAAACCAGATATGATAGCAATGCTCCTTCTGTCTATACTGTGACCAAAATTTGGTGAAACCAGTTTGTAAAAATGCTACATGAGAGCCTGAAAGGAGCCTGAGAAGGATAGAGGGAGGAGGGCTGGGGCATAAATAAAATGAGTAAATATAAGAAAAATTTGATAAATCAGAGAACATCACAACAAAGTAAGCATTAGAAGAAAAAATATGGGATATATTTATTTTGTGGGAATACCTAAACAAGGAATAAAATAATTGAAGGAAATATATATAAAAGAAGTGCTTGGAGAAAATTTTCCTGAATTGAAAGCAAAAATTTGAATATGCAATCTAAAATGCAAAATTAATTTAAAAAATAGATCAATATCTGAACACCTTTGGGATTTATTTCATGCATATAAAAAATTAGAATTAACAAATATCCTGGCTTTTAAAAAAAGTTGCCAACAAAGGAAGAAAAAACTACTTAAAAACTCCAATTAGCCTCGGACTTTTACCTGCCACTATAAATGCCCAAAATTAAAGAAGTTAAAACCTTAGAATTCTATAGCTATACAGATCATCATTTATGTGCAAGTGTAATAGAAAGCCATTCACATATCCTTCCTGAAAAAGTCTTAGAAAAACTGACCAACTCTAATATCAGAAAGATGCGGTCTGAAAGAACGGGCAATGAAGAATGGAACAAATAACTCAAAATAATTATCATTGATATAGTTAAAAACAAAGGAAATGCCAAAAGTAATTCCTAAAAGAAGACAAATGTTGCACTTAGAAGAAAATGATAGACTTCAAGATTATATATTATCTGAATTAGGTATTCTTCTTAAAATTTCTTTTTAGGAGTAATTCTTTCTAGGCCATCACTTTGTAAAGAAGATCTGATCTTGTCCATATATACATAACAAATTACTTGTTGGGCATGAACTCAAGAATTTCAAACTCTATGAGAAATTTTTAATTTTAAGAGCTTTATTATTAAAATATATATATATATATTGGCATGAGCAGGCTCTAGGAATCAAATGCAGGTCTCCGGCATGACAAGCAAGAATTCTGCCACAGAGCCTCCATTGTATTACCCTAATTTTAAGAGCTTTTTATATTTTAAACCTTGGACATACAAGTTAAGAATAGTATTTCCAGATTATGTGTCCTTTCATATAATTTATGATAGTTCTTTAATTCAGAACATTTTAATGTTTATGAAATAAAATCTGTTCATTTTTTTTTCTATAAACCTTGGTGTTTCAGGTAAGTCTTGTAAAAGTCTTCCCAACCATAAATTAATGAAAATATTCCCTTGAGCTGTCTTCTAATAATTTACTAGAATTAGTACCTTTAAATCTTCAGTCTATCTGGAATTTATCATGGCTATGGCATGAGCTGTGGATATAACTTTATATTTTTCCAAATTTTCCTAACACTAACTTTCTTAACACCATTAATTTAAAAAGCCAACCCTTCAAACCAAATTCCAATCAATAGGAGATAGATTAAATTAATTGCAACATATCTACATTATGGAATGGTACACAGTTTTTTATTAGAATGGAGTTTCTCTATTTGTAATAATGCCAACAGTGTATAGATTGAACTGTTAAATAAGTAAAGACAATTGAAGAAAAGTATGTATGGTAACACAGTATTAAAAATAAATCCTCTAAATATGCAACTATATGCACAAGTGTACAAATATTGAAAAAATTCTAAGGGTATACAGATAAAACTATTAATGACTACATCTGGGGACTAAGATTGGGGTAGAGGAGAGTCTTTTACAACTACTAGTACTTACATAATTTAAAAATTTTGCAGTAAGCATATATATCTTTTGCATTTTAATGCAAACCTTGCTAACAACAACAATTGCTTAATGTTAACTGATAGCATAGTCAAAATATATTTTTTAATCACTAAATGCATAGAAAAATTACTTGGAAGGCATCTCCTCTCTACCTCTTTCTTCCTTCTTTTGCTGGACTATGACATGAGCAAGAAATTAACCTTTATTGAGTTTAGCTTCAGAGACTTTGGAGTTCTTATGGAGTTCAATGACCTTACATACTACTTGGGAAAACGAGATCAGCGAATGAAAAGTTGAGAGAACAGAGCAGCAAATGTGTACAACGTCCCTGATAGTGAGGACTGAAGAGATGAGATCAAGATGAGATTCCCAGAAGATTTTCATTAAAAAAGGTGGGATGGGGCGGTGCAACGGTGGCTTAGTGGCAGAGTTCTCACCTGCCATGTCGGAGACCTGGGTTCGATTCCTGGTGCCTGCCCATGCCAAAAAAATAAAAAGTGGGCTGGAGTGGTCAAGTTTCGATCACATGAAGAGGATATGTGTGAATAAAGTATAGAGCTGGGTAAATAAACTTATTAAATTGAGGAAAATATTTTTATTAAGGAGCAGTGGAAATAATACGGAAAACCTAGGTTAGTACTTACTGACAAGAGGGCCCTTAATGTCAGCCTAAGGGTGCTGAACTTTGCTACGCAGACCAAAGTGTGACAGATACTATTTCTCGTGCCTATACTAATTGCTAGGGAGAGCTACCTCTCAACTAAGTTGAGAAAGATTCTCAAGCTATCCACAGGATCGGTAGGAAATAACGTCATGGTCAATTAGCCATGTCTGAAACGAGCTAATGAGGGCGGCATCGTCAATGTGGATAAATGCTAACTCTGCTAGAGGCAAGGATGTTATTGCAATATGGAGAAATAGGCAGATCAGGTAGTAATGTTTAGGTTTGTTTTTGTTTGTTTGTTTGTTTTGTATCCTGTATGGCAGGGTCACATTTCATTCTTTTTCCATGTGAGTATCCCATTATTGCAGCACCATTTTTTGAATTTTCTTTTTTTGTTGTTGTTTGCTTTTTTGGGAGATACATGGGCCAGGGTTCAAACCTGGGTCTCCCGCATGGCAGGCCAGAATTCTACCACTGGACTACCCTCGCACCCCACCGGCAGCAGTAATGACCCTAAAAGATAAATCGGACCTGGTGTTGGTAGGAGTAAAACCAACAAGTAATAGAGTTGGAAAAGTAGCCCAATAGGACTTGACAAAGCTTGAGGGAAAGGAGGAATCAAAGATGGGCCTAGGGTTTGTTTAAATCTTCACTCTTAGAATGTTGGTGCCATTTTGAGAAACAGAGACTTCAGCAAAGAGAGTCCATTTTCAGGGAGAAGGTAGTGAATTCGTGCTTTTTGAGCTGGTGACCATGTGGGAATGTCCTGCAAGAAATCTGTGGTTTGATACTAAAAATGCAGGATAAGGGAAAGGGGAAAGTTCTTTTCTCCTTTCCGCTTCAGGAAGGCATATTGCTGGAAAGAAAAAAAAATTAGTGACCTACTTACAAATCATCCCAACTCAACATAACCAAGCTCCAAGAAGGGGATGTCTTAAAAATCCACTGGGTAGAATAAAATAAAAAATTGTACATTTTTCCTCTCCAAAAAGAAAAAAAAATGGTGTTTTAAAGAATCACAGTTTGGCAATGCAATGCTGTTTGGGTCTTCTTAAGCTTCACTACAAATTTTACAAATAAAGATGAACTATATTATAGTTTTTAAGTTTATATTATTCAAAAGTTTAGGTTGCCTTCCCCCTTTTTTTTGTATGCTGTATGGTGGCATTATATTTCATTCTTTTCCCATGTGAGTATCCCGTTATTGCAGCATTTGTTGAATTTTTGTTTGTTTGTTTTTTGGGAAGTGTATGGAGCAGGAATCGAACTCAGGTCTCCTGCTTGACAGGTGAGAATTCTACCACTGAAGTATCCTTGCAGCCCCTGCTTGCCTTCCTTTTACTTAAACTGATGCTTTAGTTCTATTTTAAGTTTATATCTGGCAGAAAACCTTGCTTGGAAAATCCACCCGCAATTAAACCATGTATGTGCATGGTACATGGAACGATTTGACATGCTTCCACAGTTGCTTGTTTGAGCTTCACAACTCTCCTGTGGGGGGATACGGCTGGGATGATCACTTCCATTACACAGTTAGGGTAAAAGGGCGCCCAGGGAGGGGACGTGGTTTGCCTAAAGCCTACGCAGTACATATAGGGTAAGAATTTCAGTCCAACTCCAAAATGAGTATTTTTTTTTATGGAACACCATACTTTTTCTGCTATAGTGAAATATTTGCTTTATTAGCTTTTTTAAATGTTAGTTAAAAATAAAATAATTATTGTATAAAAATTTTATAAAAATAATTTTTACAAAGAGTCAGTGAATTCGTTGTCAACTTTTTCATTTGAATTTTGTTTACTTGTCCCAAACAGAACAAAGTTATGCCCTTTATAAAAGTCTGAGAAATAATCCATAGTGGCCTGAAGAAAGATTTAGGATCTCATGCAATGTTTTACTGCTGTCATTAAAAACAAGTGGGTGTATAAAGTGATTTCAATGACACAATAAAAGAGTTGCCCTATTTCAAAGGCAGACTGAATTAAGAATGCTTGAAATAACTGAGTTATGGTTTCTCTTCTGTTCCAAAATATCTAAAACAATGAGAATGGATGCATTTTCTCCTGTTGTCTTTAATCAATAAATAATGCATATGCTGAAAAAATAATAATTGGCCTCCAAAGCATATTTATTTTTTCTGCCTTTATGCCATTGCTCTCTCTGTGGCAAAGTTGCACATTTGGGAATGTCCAAAGGCTATTGCATTTTCTAAAGGTTTTTAAGTTGTATGTTCTCCTCATATCATAGAATAAGGTTTATCTAGGATTTCCTGTGTTTTACCCAACAGGATATGGCCCTGAGTGAAGACAGGAAAGTAGATTGAAATTATACCTCTCTGAGACCTCTAGAAGATTGACATCTATTTTCAGATTTGTTTATAGTTGGCCATTTGAGAAACAAAATGTTTCCATTTTACAAAGGGGGTAAAAAAAAATATCTGTAAGGGCAAAGTCCATCTAACATGCGGCTTTTGAAATTATCTGTCGCTCCTAATACCATCTTAAAGATACACTGAGTACTCCATAAATATTTCTTTAACTAGATTCATAAAATTAATATATGAGGAGTTTCAGGAGAGTTAACATACTCCACTCTGTGGGAGGAGTGCTGTTTAGGTGTGGGAGATTGCTTGCAGAAATGGCCCAATTTTCTGTCTCTTTGCAATGTGACTTGGCAGTACCTTTAATCCAGAGGTGGAGTCTATTTCCCTACCCCCTGAAACTGGACTTCCTCTGTCATTTGCTTTGGTAAACAGAACGTGGCAGAAGTGACAGTGCATCAGTTCTGAGCCTGGGCCTTACTCCCTTGGAACCACTCACCATTAGAGCAAGCCCTGACTAGTCTAATGGAGTGAGAGATCTCATAGAGCAGAAAAAAGCTGTCCCAGCTAAGGCCATCCCAGATTAGCCAGGACACAGCCTACCCAACAGGTAACTACAAACAGAGAAACAAACTCAGTTGAGGCCAGTCAAAACTATTGATCCACAAAATCATGAGCTAAAAAAGCAGTTGTTAAAAGCCCCTAAGTTTTGGGGTGGCTTGTTACACTGTGAAAGCTAATTAATGCACAGGGGAAAGGCAGGTGTAGGAAGAATCCCATATTCCCATCCTGAAAAGAGCTCCAGCAAAGAGTTTCACATTTCTGGGAAGTCTCCAGAAAGGAAACTTCCACCTCTCTTTTAAGGGATTACCCATTCCTTCCCAAAGGAACAAGAATAGGCCCCACTGGTGAAAAGTGTAACATTTGTTGGGCTACAGTTTCTAACACTGGGGGTGAGGAGGCTAAAGGTGGCTGTATTGCTCTCTTATGCTCACCAACTCGCTCTCAAGTGCTCTCCTCCCCCTCTGCTCCCTAATTCTTTATGGTAGACTCTCCTGAGTGGGGAAATAAGGGAAGGAATCCGCCACTGTGACTCACTGTCCTACTGGGTATGGTTTGTGGAGCAGGCCTGTGGTTCTTCCCAATGGCCTCTAAAACTAACCTGGAGATCCAGATCTCATCATAGGTAAGTCCACATTCAGGGTGGAACTAGAGATGATCATTAAACTTCAGTTTCAAGTTACATTTTCCAACAAAGATCAGCAATTGGATAGCTGTAAGTTTAGTCTCACCAACAGAACCCCAAGGAAAGAAGAGATGGGTCTTAACACTTTCTGCTCAACAACCTCCAATAGCTAGGAATCTTGATCTGAATATGTTAAATGTATAATGAAATAGAATTTATCCCTCGGATTTTCTAGATTACACTGCCACTATCTTTCATTCCAGGTTTTATGAGGTTATTATAACTAGAATATAGCCCTAATTCTTTTGTATTACAATTTTTCTATAAAAAGTCTAGGTAAGATCCTCACTTAAATTTCTAGTCACTATTTTGGTTCCTTTATTTGTGAATATGAGAAACTACTTTGATCAAACAACAGCAGGTCTTCCTTTCCATTTGTCAGCTTTTCTGCACTATTTTAAAACTCAACACTTGGTAGTAGAACTGGATTTTTTTTTCACAAACAGAATAAGATATAAAATTAGATATAGATAGCCCCTTAATTTAGAATGTTTAAAATGTTTGAGTAACACACATGCACACTCACATAGTTCTTTTGGAAGGTATATTAGTGAACAGGACAAAAATGAAATTTTATACATTTTTGTTTCATCTTCCAAAAAATTTTAGAACAATATGATATAAGGAAATGTTACAAGAATTATGGACAATAACTTAGAGTCTAGATTCCAAACCTATCTTCAATTCAAAACTCTACATTTTCTACATCTCAGGAGACCTCACTCTTGGTCTTTGTCACCTCTAGGCATATGAAATTCAAACAAAGGCAAAAAGACTTTCTTTACAGAAAGTATTTGCCTTTGAAAAACCAGCATGAACATGTCTGTTTCTATCTACTGATTCAGTTTCTTTAACATTGAACAAGTTTATTTGGGTTTCTACTTCTTCCTCAGTCAGTTCTGTAAACATGATATTTTTAAAAATTGTTCATTTTGTCTCAGTATGCATAAAGTAATTCAAGTATGCTTTTATTTAATATCAGTATTATCTGTAATTATGTCCTTTTCATTTCTAATACGATGAATTTCTACTTCTCTTTTATTTATCTTTTACTGTGTCTGTCAATCTTGGTTGGAGTTTATTTTATTAATCATTTCAAAGAACTAACTGGTTTTTTTGTTCATTCCTAATATATGTTTGCTTTCTCTTTCAATAAATCCTGCAATTATCTATATATTATTCCCTTCATTCTACTTTCTGTAAGATTAATCTCTTCTTATTCTTTATTGTCTTAAGATAGATCCTTAGCTAACTGATTCTCAGCCTCTCTTCATTTTCTAATACAAGAATGCAAGCCTATAAATTTCCTTCTAAATAGCTATTCAGCTTCATCCCGTGTGTCTTGATGCATTTAATTTTTAAATTTTACTTTAGTTTTTATTATAAAAACTTTCAATCACACAGAAAAGTAGAGTGAAAAGTACATTGTTATTGTAGTTCACTTCTCAATGTCTCAAATTCTTTTTTGATCCATGAATTACTTAGTAGAGTATTTTTTAAATTTCCAATATAGTGAGTTTTTACATTTTACAAATATGAGGAGTTTTTACATTTTACAACTAGAGCAGAATAAGGGTTTAGAGAGTCATGGGGGGGTGCTCTGGGAAGGCTTCTGTTAAAATGGATTTTCAGCAGAGATTTGAATGATGTGAGGATAGAAGCCATGTGAATGTTTGGGCGGAAAGGTTTCAGTTAGAGAGAGCAGCACAGGCAGTACTACAACATGCTTGGTGTGTTTGCAAAGCAGCAAGGAGGCCAGTGTGGCTGTAGAGGAATAAGGAACCTAAAGAGTGTTAGAGATTAGATCAGAAAGAAAAGAGGACTAGGTCATGTAGGGATTTGTAGGCTATGGGAGGATTTGAAAATGTATTCTAAGTACAAAAAAAAGCTATGGGAGGGTCCTGAGCAGAGAAAGGATGTGACCTTACTTACATTTTAATAGTATCCATGTGACTACTATGTTGAGAAAAGATTACAGGATGGAATGAGGCGGGGTCTAGGTAGAAACAGGGAAACCAGTTAGGAGGCTTATGAAATTATTCAAATGTGAGACGATGGTTTGGCCCCATGTAAAACAGCAGAGAATGTGAAAAATACTCTGATTTGGAATATATTTTGAAAGTAAGAACTGGGTGAACTTCCTGATGAATTGATAAGGGGTATGAGAGAGAAAAAAGGAATAAAAACCGAGTCCTTTGATGCTCGAAATGAACAATGAACACATGGAGTTGATCTTTACCGAAATAAGAATGACTGCAAGAAGAGCTGGTTTCTTTCAAACTTATAAGATAATTACAAAAAATAATATGACCTCTATACATAAAATTTCAATCTATCTCTACCCCATGGATATCCAGATCCAACAATTTTAACATTTTGCCACATTTGCCATATCGTTTTCTCTCCTCTCTCCTCATTCTCTCCTCTCTCTTTCTCCCCATCCCCACCCCCCGACATATACCTATCAATCAGTTTTTTGAATGCTTGAATATAGGTTGTATACAATCATGCTTCTTGAACACTTATTACTACCATGTACATTTCCTAAGAACAAGAATATTTGCACATGTAATAAACTTAAGTGCAATTATAAAGTTTAACAAATTTAACATTTATATAAAGCTTGCAGTCTTTATTTCAATATTTTCATATGTTCCAGTAATGTCCCTTTAAGACTGTTCTCCTCCCTTGTTGGATCCCACCCAGGATCTTGTAGTCCATTTAATTGTCATCATCTCTTTAGTTGCTCTCTCTTTCTTTCTTTTGTAATTGTGAGAGCATATATATAACATACACTTTCCCATCTGAACCACTCCCAAGCATACCATTCAGGGGGATTAATTGCCTTGACAATATTGCAGCACCTCACCACCTTCTATTACTAAAACTTTCCCATCTTTCCCCAAATCCTACATGCATTATGCATTAACTCCCCATTCCCCCCTGCTCCCTGCCCCTGGCAACCTGTACTCTAATTTCTGCCTCTATGAGCTTGGATATTCTCTGATATTTTCTTTGTAGTTACCATGGGGCTTAAATTTAACATCCTAAATCTATAATAATCTTGTTTTCTTTGGTACCAACTTAACCCCAATAGCGTACACAAAGTATGTCCCTATACTTCTCTGTCCCCCACAAGACTTACTATTTTTAACCTGCTACGTTTGAGGTGCTTATTAGTCATCCAAGTGGAGATGTCTGGTTGGCATTAGAGTTCAGTTTGGAGTTGCAGAATCATCACACACAGAATGTGATGAGAGCGCCTAGGGAGTGAGTGAAGATGGAGAAAAGAAAAGATCTAACGATTAAGCCCTAGAGCACTCCAATGTTTAAAAGTGGGAAGATGAAAAGCACACAAAGGCAACTGAGAGAAAGAAGCCAGTCAGGTAGGGAGAAAATCAAGAGAGAGCCATGTCCTGAAGGCCAAGGGGAGAAAGTGATTTAAGAAAAAGAAACTCTACTGCATCTGAACGGAGATGATAGGTCAAGTAAGATGAGAACTGAGAATGTTTAATTTTCAGGCTGACGATATGAAAGTCACTCGGGGAACTTGAACAAAGTAGGTTCAGAGGAGTGGTTAGGGATGAATGCCACATAGGAGTGTGTTCAAGTGAGAATAAGGAAAGAAAGGAGAGATAGAAGAGAAAATACAGGTGTTGCTGTGAGGGGGAATAGGAAACTAAGGAGGGTTATAGCTAGATGGAAGGGGGTCAAGATAGCTGTCTTGGTTCTTTCTTTTTTAAGATGGAAGATACTACAGCATGTTTTCATGTCCTTGGGAATTACGGGGAAACTGATTATACAGAAAGAAAGGTGACAATTGCAGGAGTGAAGTCCTTCTTTACCATGGTTGGCAAACTTTTTCTGTAAAGGGTCAAACAGTAAATATTTTAAGCTTTGCAAACCATGTAGTCTGTGTCACAACTACTCAACTCTGCTGTTGTAGTGAGAGAAAGCTACCGGAGACCATATATAAACAAATGAGCGTGGCTGTGTTCCAATAAAACTTTATTTATGGAAACAGGCAGTTGGCTGCATATGACAATAGTTTGCCAACCCTTACTCTAGTCAATAAATTTTCTTCTAAATTGTAATAAAATTCCTTTGTACAAAATTGAAAATTATATACTATAAAATAATATAGTTAGATGGAACTAAATCTCTGTTTTATAGTAAAATTCTAGATTAACATATTATTGTCATCCTGTAGGGAGGTTTTACATTACTCTCTACTTAATTCCATCCTGCTTAAGTCTCATCAGTAACTAGTATACAGATAAGGAAAATATACTTAGCATATATCTAAAAGCTGACAGGGAGAATTTTTTATTTGATGATAAGAATATGAAGATGTCAATTAAGCAGAATACCAGGCCTGAAACTAGCATTGCAGAACAAAACTTAACAATAAAAATAAATTATAATATTTCAGTAGACCAAATATAGGAATTCATATACAAAATACCTACAGCTTTCAGTTAACTTTAAGTTCCATAGTTGTCAAAAGAATGGCCTAATTTCCAACAGTTAACATTCAAAATTAGCCTACTTCGATAAGTATCTAGTCTCTAGAGCAAGGGAAGAGAACCATACCACATGTGGAAACATAAAATGCAGTACCTGGACTATGGGGTAAAACAGATCAGACCAATTAGATCCCATTCAGAGGTGAGTGGGCCAGGATGGAGAGAGGTTAGAAAATCGTTTTATAGGAGGAATAGTTGAAGCATCAACGGGCATTTAATATGGAAAACAGAATACTTAGTATAGGCATGAAAAAAGTTTTCAAACACTTGAAGAACTATCATATGAAAAGGAGAATGGGGAGCCATTGATTATAGGATCTCATCTGTATACACAATAAGAATTTTCTAGTTGTTTGTTGCAGCGGTCAATAAATGCTGCCAAGTGAGTTGGTGAACTCCCTAAAAGTCATCAAGAAGAAGTTAGATGCAGTAAAGGACATGGTTTTGTTCTCAATACTTATGCTTTGATGTTCTCATCAGTAAAATAGAAACAACATTGGTGGTCTACCTCTTAGAGGATTTGCTAATAAATTGGCAGGGACCCTTTTGCTTTTTTCAAAGGATTCAGGATAGGTTAAGATTCCTAGGCAGCCCCTAGGAATTAACCTAGTCATGGAAAATAAAACATCACTCTTTTTTTTTTGTCATTAAATAAGCCCTTCCATTATGACTCTGCTCTACCAATTTATACATCTTTCTGGAAAACTCCACAGGCTAGGCCTCTGCCTGGGCTGTCAGCCGTAGGGTTCAGCAAAGCAACCACCAAGCCATCATTTTTCCAACTCATTAGACCATATTATTAGAGTTGTTGCCATTATGGCCCTTATAGCTCAGGGCACAAACGTGCCTGAGCCCATGTTTAGGAACTCAGAGCTTATCTTTCATTTTCTTCTCTTTTATTTTATTTTACTTTCTTTAACAACACATTTAAGGAGAACATTCTTTCAAGACTGCGATTATTAATCTTTTGCCTTAACATGTTTGCTTAAAAGCCTATTTCCGGGAGTGGTAAAAGAAGCATCTTCTTGGTGCTTCTATTACAGAAAAGTAAAGCCATGCATTGTTGGTAGCCTAAGGTGGCTCTGAACTAATATGTCAGGCACACAAAATGCCAGGCTTTGATGGTTTCAACATCACAGAAGAGCAAAGCTTCCAGCATGCCCTGTTTGGTTTTTTCCTGCTCAAGATGCCAGAAAAACCATTTTATTTCACTGATTAATTTTATCACCAAGACGCAATTGTTAGGGCTGACTGTTTCTTGAGAGGCCTTCCTTAGATGTTCATTTCTCACTGTTATTTGCTCTGCTCCTGGAATCACACAGGCTAAAAATCTAATTACATTTGTTGACATTTCTCTAGCCACTTATTTTTCAGGTGCACTATTATAAAACTATACTGACAACACAATCGTGACTAACAATTGAATAGCATTTTATCACTGATAAAGTGTTTGTTTGTTTTTTTAGAAGATCCATGGGGCAGGAACTTATAAAATAAATGTGATCATTGAAGAGTATTTGTGAGAAGCCCCCAAAACTAAAATAGCTGAGGGTATCTTAGGGGCAAGTTAACGAGACAGGATTGGTACTGCCCATCACAATAATCTACATTAAGCAATATGTAACAGATGAATGCAACTAGACAGATTCTGAGTAAACACGTTTTTCTTTTCTATGAGTCATGCATATATCCCAGCCTTACCACCCAGTGACAACAAAATGATATCTCTTTTTTTATACTTGAGGTAATATAATCACTGCTTGACACAGATCAACTTCTTGTGAGTTTGCCTCAAGAATCCCAGCCATCTTTTCCACTCTGGAACACAGAATGCTCCAGAAAGATTCCTCCATTTACTTCTGCTTTGGCCTTCCAATCCTGCTGACATGTGGATTCCCTGAGTACTGATGATCTTTGTCAGAACACTATTCTGATGCCTATAGACACATATGCTGAGAATTGCTACTACTTCTCATTCTAGCCTCAGGTCTAGGGATATTGCTAATGGGGCTGGAGCTTAGAGGCATCCACTTGAGGCTGGAGGCTCCAAAATTGCTGCCTAGTTAAATCTCTGTGGGCATGATGTTGCCACTGCTCCCTTTGTCTTCAATGACAAATGGAAGCTGAGGGTTGATCAGTCTGGGTCTCCGTATTTCCAAGGGCAGCAGATTTAGAGCACCAAAACTGCTCCAGCCTTCTTTCTGCCTTAAGAGTCTAGATCAACTTAAGACCTTACTATAACAGGACAATAGCCCACCTCCTTTCCTGACTTGGAATAAACCTCTTTTCAGGGAGACAGACACCATCAGCATCAATTGCCCTCAGGGAAGACGTCATCACCACTTATCAGGATGTGATCTTCTCCCATGGTCTCAACAATCAGAAACATATATTTTTCTTGTGACAGAGACTACTAGTTCACTATCCAATATATATTTGTCCCTTTTTCCTTGGTAGCAGAACAATTGTTTTGTGGAGGGTGGCAAAAGAATAAAATACTTGTCTGAATTTCCATCGTACATAAGGGTGGGCAATGCAATGTAGGTGCAAGTCTTTCCATGGGGCTTTTGGGCAAGCTCTTTATAGGAGCCTGATTCAACTGAGAGGCATGCCCATTTTCCTTTTCTCTTTCTTGACATTATGGCTGGAGCCGCAACAGTTATCTTGCCACCATGAGGTAACTTTGAGGATAAAACCTATACATTAAGAATGGCAGAATGAAAAAATAGAAGGGACCTAAAATATCGGTGATGTTGTGGAGTCATCAAAGCAGAACTGGACTTCTTTCATATTGTCCGACCTCCCTCTACCCTCCAAGATACTTCTAAACAATGCACAGGACAGCCCCCCATCATAAAGAAACATCCAACCCAAAATGTCAATAGTGCTGCTGCTGAGAATGCTTCTATTAGAGAATAAAAATCCCTGTTATTTCAAGCCTATGTTGTTAGCAGTAAACTTTATTTCCTGGTACACACTGGAACAAATTCTCAAAATCAAGACTTTCCCCTTAACTATTATTATGTTGTCACATGTATAGGAACTATAGTGAGTGTCAAAACAAAATGTTTGTATTGTGTGACACAAGCTTCCTTTATTTCCATTTAATTTTTCCACTGCTAGGAGAGTACAATAATTATGAAAACCTTAACGTGTTGTCACTGGTGACATCATTAACAAAGTTACCATGTCACTGCTCTCTGTTTTAAAAGCAATAGGCTTGATTCCTCAAAAAGTTAAACATAGAATTACCATATGACCCAGCAATTCTACTCTAAGGTACACACCCAAAGGAATTCAAAGGAGTGACTCTAACAGATAATTATATATCAATGTTCATAGCACTTTATTCACAATTGCCAAAAGATGGAAACAACCCAAGCGTTCATCAATAGATGAATGGATAAACAAAATGTGGTTTTTTATAATAATATAAAATGGAATATTATTCAGCCATAAAAAGGATTGAAGTTTTGATACATGTTAAAACATATAAGAATCTCAAAATCATTATTGTAAGTGAAAGAAGCAGGGCCCAAAAGTTCACATGTTGTATGATTCCATTTATTGAAATATACAGAATAGCCAATCCATAGATAGAGAAAGCAGATTGGTGGTTGTCAGGGCTCAGGTGGAGGGAGGATTGGGGAGTGACTACTTAATGGGTATGGGGTTTCCTTTTGGGGTGATGAGAATATTTGAGATTGCTATAAAGGTGATAGTTATACACCACTGTGAATGTACTAAATGCTACTGAACTATACACTTTAAAATTGTTAGTTTTATGTTATGTGGATTTCGCCTCAAATTTTCTTTAAAAAAGCAATATATTAATTCTGGTTGTTTCAGGATCTCATAAATGGTTTTTTGGGACCTACCAAACTTCTTGAGAGACCTGACGTTTTGCCTAGAAATTAGATGAATAAGGAAAATTCTGAATCATAGCATTTCAACTTGACAAAAGTAAAAGATCTTAATATCAATTTATCTGTAAGATTTGGGAATTAGTCATCTCCAACTCTCAAACCTCACAAATAACTGGTTCTTCCCTGAAGGGCTGAAACAAAGGGAGGAAAATCATGGCATAAATATGACAGAATCATAAAGCATTAACAACAGAAACTCTGCTGGGAGACTGTGTGAGGGCCCAAAGGCAGGGGCCAGTCTCTCCTTTTGAAAAGGTTTTCCCAAAGCTGATATGATCATGCTGAAAACTGGGTGGGTATTAAGGTCACCTTGGAAATTCCTTCATATTATATTTAAATGTTCTCTTGAGCATAAGTCAGGAATCTATGAATAAGCTAGGTTTGCATGTCAATCTATTTAAAACTAGAATAAACTTGTTTTTCAAAGAAATTTTTCAAGTAGGTTGTTAACAGAACTCTCAATTTGAACTGAAATGGGAAAAATGAATAAACCTTCTAACTCTTTGGTTATGGATAAGGGATCATGGTAGGAATGTTCATTTCCTCCAATTCTACTGATGTGGATTGAATTGTGTACCCCAGTTTGGACATGTGCTTGGTCTTGGTGTGCGTTCTGGTAGGTGTGGAAATAAGATCTCTTCAAAATGTGACTTCAGTTAAGGAGTGGCCCAACAAAACCAGGTTAAACTTTAATCCAGATTACTGAAATTCTTTATAAGCAAAGTGAAAGGCAGATGGATAGAGAAGCAATGAGGAGCAACCAGAAGCCAGAAGTCAACAGAAAGAGGAAGAGAAGAGAGAAGACATCTCCACGTGCATTGTCATGTGAGGAAAAGCCAAGGACCAGGGATCACTGGCAGCCAGCCCCAAAGCTACAGTCTTCTGGGAAAAAAGCATCACCTTGCTGATGCCTTAATTTTGGATTTCTCTTAGCCTCAAAACTGTGAGTCAATAAATCCCTGTTGTTTAAGCCAACCCTTGTATGGTATTTGTTTTAGCAGTTGGGACACTAAAATTTCTACAAAAGAAAAAACAATACCCCCATGTTGACCTCAGAATTTAATAACTGGTTTACATTGTTCTTGTGTTGACCTGTGAATTCAAACTGAAACATCCTGAATTTTTACCTTTTCTGCCTTCATTCAATTACTGTTTATGGTCTACATTCACACTGGGGCAACTAAAAATGCAGCAGTCCTCTTGTAAACTTACTTATAATGACAAATTTTAGTTTTCGAACTAACCAAAGTATCATGTAATTAAACAAGGGTCCTTATTTACTATGATTCTTAGAATTAAAAGATCAATTGGTCATTCCAAAAAGTGTTTATATGTATTTCTAAGCTTAAAACAGTTTTAGCCTTATCAAGCAACATTTTTATGTGCTAAAGCTAAATTAGTCAGCAATTAGCTACTTTAAAGAAGCAACAAGGCAAATGTTAAAACTAAATCTAATATAGTTTTTACCCAATCATTTGAAAATCCCTCCTAAATAACTCATAATTAAATCAGTCCACACTCAACCACTCACCTCCAAAAATTCTGTACCCATCCTCACTTAAATTCAATAAAGCATGTGAACCCAAGTCCAAATTTCAAAAAGTATCACTGTGGTTATACAATTGGTCACCTTCATTTTAGAACCGAGAGTGTTTATGTCTGTAGGTTGCTTAAGGGCAGAATGTATGCATTTCCTTAGTGTTTAATATGTAAGGTTTGGTGCATGGATGGCTGTTAGTTGATAGAGGTATAAGTGGAGAAATCAATGGTATGCCAGCAACTTGGGAAGAAAAATGCTATCAGATGCTACCAGCGACCCTCCCTTACCTCTTCCTCCCCACCCTCCTCCCACACACTTATTTCCTGCTTCCAACTGCCAACACCTACATTTCTTTGTCTGAGGCTTTTATCTGGTCTCTAGAACCACTCTTCCCATGCAGACAGCAGGTGAGAAGGGACAAGGAATTAACACCCCACCAGGAACAGCCTGCAGTCAATGGCTGACATAGGTTGGTGTATAAGTTCCCCTGCTCCCTTGCCCTTCAGATGGTATAACCTGAAGGAATGTTCTACACTGCACCCTAAAGTTCTCCAATGGTATTAATATCCAGCTGTCCACATTATCACTGGCTTGATAATGACACTGTATAATGGCTCCTTCCCTTCCCTATCTCAGTTCCCTACTTCCCTACCAATTTATCCTAGAATTACCTCTAAGCTACTTTCATTTGAATCCTTGTCTAAGCATCTGCTTTGGGGAGAAAATAAGCTAAAATAAATGTTCACAGTCTGTATTAGTCAAGTCAACCATGTGCCACCATTTTTTCCCTTCTATCCTCTCCAGTGGTATCCCAAGGCTTCTCACTAGAGTACCACAAAGTATATTCATGGGCTATAAGAAACTCAAAATAGTCAGGGACCATACCCACCCTTGCTTGTAATAGTTCCTATGATGGCATCATTTTCATTATTAGAGAAACTATAGGTTTACAGAAAAATCGTGCATCAAATAGAGAGTTCCCATATTATAACCTATTATTAACACTTTGCATGAGTATGATAAATTTTTTACACTTCATGAAAGAACATTTTTATAATTGTACCATTAACTATAGTCCATTGTTTACAATAGGGTTCACTGTGTTGTGCAGCCTGAAGGCAGCATTTTCAAGCTATCCTGGGAACAAAGGTCCCCTAAGCATAAGAATTGCCAGATCTCTACCAGCATAACACCTAAGACTCAGAGCAGGAGTTCTGCAGCTCTGAAAGTCAGCATTGCTACATATAACAACTGTTAAAGAAACCAAAAAAGAGATCAAGCTTCAATCAGACATAAGAACGAAGCCGACTAGGTTGGGACTAAGGTAAATCAGAACACAAGGGTTAGGATGACATTGTCTGTATTTTAGAACTACACCTACCATATAAAACCAAAGGAAGAGAGGTTTATTTTGTCCAAAATCTAAATTTTCTGTAGCACATAATCTAATTTAACCTGTCTGGATAGGTTAACCCAAACACATGGAGCCCAGAATGGGAATGAGGGCTTGTAATTCTGTATAGCTTAAAGTAATACCCAGATATATCCCAGAATATATTGAGCAGTTAATTAAGAAGTATTGACAAAGTCCCTTGAACGATGGGAAAAACAATACTGTCTTAAATATTAGGGACTCCCAAGACAATAGGCTAAGCCCTTGACCTTGAGGCTTGCTTTTATGAAGCTTATTTCTGTAGTGGAGAACCTAAGCCTACCTATAGTTATGCCTACGAGCATAACAATATGTTGCTCAGATGTGGCCTCTCTCTCTAAGCCCAGCTTGGCAAGGCAAATCATTACCATTCTCCCATGTGGGACATGACATCAGGGGTGAAAGTCCCCCTGACAGTGTGGGACATGATTCCCAGGGATGAGCCTGGCCCTGGCACCATGGGATGGATAACACCTTCCTGAACAAAAGGGGGGAAACAAATGTAAAAAAGTAAGGTATCAGTGGCTAAGAAAGTTCAAATAGAGTCTAGAGGCTATTCTGTGGACCACGCTCATGCAAGCTTCAGCTAGATATTGCTAATTACTATGGTTTGCCAAATCCCAACCAAAACTATTCCTGTTAACCCTAAAGAACACCTAGGGCTCTATCTGAGATTCTACAAAATCTACACATACTAAGATTACTTTCCAGAAACCTATGCCCTCCAGATGTGTTCCTAGGTCAGATAAGTACTGAAACCCAGAGGGGCCAAGCCTCTCCCTGAACATCAACTAGTTCCATCCCCCATCCTGTATTATAGACACCCCTTTTCGACATGAAAAATGTATCTCTAAAGATTGGGAGAAGGATCAAAGGAAAGGAGGAGTTATAACGAGAAGATAGAATTTAACAAATAAGTATGACTGCTTCATCATTATATTGATATTAATTTTAGTCTCCAGTATCTTGTTGTATCTAGAAGGAACCTAAATTTGTAGAACAGTAACCCATACCAAACTCTGAAATCTGTTCTATAACTACTTGTTGCAATGTACTTTGAAATTTATTGCTTTTTTATATATATGTGATGTTTCATAATAAAAAATGTCTTTAACAAAAGACCTCACTGAGAGGTTCAAGGTGAATAAAAACTTGAAAGAAGTGAGGGAATATGAAAGACAAAAAAAAAAAAAAAAGAATCACCAGATCCATACATCTGAACTTTGCATGAAACTTGTGTTAGCTGGCTATATATCATCTTTGTTATGGATCATCAAGAAATAAAAGATTGCAACTTCCTTCCCAGTGCAGATTGGCCCCATGGGGAAAAGTGTGTCACTAAGGATGTCAACAATTCCGCAGGAGTTTTTTCAGTTATACCATATGATCACTGCCTTCTAGTAAAGTAACTGTTATGAATCCCAATGTCCAGCCCATTTCATCCCTTCAGGCAGCTTTTGAGTAGCCCAAGACTTTCACTGGTTATTTCACTCATTCTTTGGCTCATTTCCAGGACTGGACTCTTCCAACAAGGGGCAGGGGGATGGTATTTTAAAGGAGCCATAACCTGGGCTGAGGGTATCACTTTATATGTTAGTTATAAACCTGAACCAGAGAGGAGATGCAAGTCACATGCCAACAACCTGCATCAGGAAATTGCTTCATACTTCCACAGATTAGCTCAGTTGCCCAGAACATCACCACTGTCACACCACCTGTGACAGACTGCTAGTCTCCTCTGTGTTCACATGTTTTTGCTCTCACTGTCTCTCCCTCACACACACATACTCAGAAAACATGGCTGCCTCAATAATGTCCATATTTCCCAGCTCCCCTTGTAGATAAGTGTGGCCATGTGACAAGTTCTCACCAATGAAATGTGAACATAAGGGAAAATGTAAACATAAGGGGAAAAATCCACCTCACTTACTTCAAAGAAATAATTTTCCCTCCATTTCTTTGCTTTCTTCCTTTTGCAAGCAGGAGCATGCATGTTCAAAAGACTCAGTTTCAACTATGCAGATGAGGATCACATTTTGGGGATGCAATATCAACAAGATGGAAGGAACCTAGGTCCCTAAATGATGTGGAACAACAAGAATGCCCTCCCATTGTATTTTGTTCTCCCTCTGTTATAACAGCTTTTCTTTGACCCTAAAACAGCATTCGAAGAACAGAAAAAATCTTCATCTACAAGGTAGCATGGAAGGATATGACATCACTAAAGGGTGAACCTCTAAGCAAATTCCACATACACAACGATGATGCCATCAGTTATAAGACCCAGATTTCCCATCATCATCACGTCTACACTCTTCAATAGTCTCCATATTGTCATGTCCAAATATCATGAGCTTTTAGATGTTGAGGGAAGCATGAAGCCCTTTGCAGGAATTTTAACCACTAAGTATGAATCTTGGGCTTGCTTAAAATACTTCAAGGAGCTAGAAATGAGTAAGAGGACAATACGGAAATGTACTTGCAACTTGATCAAGCATTACCTCCAATGTGCTCATAACGTCAGTTAAACCAAATTAGCCACATGTTACATTGACATCATCTGAAATGATGTAATTTTCCCTGTTGAAAGCCTCCACCTGAGCAAAAAACTCAACCGATTGACTGGGGAGGAAAGAGGAAAGAGCAATTCATAAACACAATTTTTTCCCTAACCTAGACCCAAGGACTTTTGGTTGCCAAAAGAGCAGAGTTACAAAAGGCAATAAGAAAAGACACGTGAAATCTATACTTCCATAAAGGTTTCGTACTCTTCCAGAATGGGATGGCACAGTTTAGAACTGTTTTATTCATGAGTAATAATGTTAAAGTTGATAAATCACATGATGATCCCTCTTGTAACAGAAAGAAATAAGCTAACTATTTGGATGAAACAAAAGTACTTTTTAATGATTTTTTTAACGAATAAGTTTTTGAAGTTACAGTTCCTCCCAACATTCATCAGCCTCACCCTCTTAACCAAACCTGTGGCTTTCTACTGTTCCCCTACATGATCAGGTGAGAAACACATATAGAACATACTTGCTTACTACAAATAACAAATTCCAAAATTGTATGGGCACACAAATTCAGTCCCTATTAACACCATGTTCTGGCTCATCACCTTGTCCTCATTAGATACTGATGATAGAAACTCAAGCTTATACTTACTATTGGTTTCAAAACGTTGCTTGTCCTGAAACCTATGCATTCAATTATTTGAAAAGTTTTGGGGGGAACTATTTCTAGGGCAGTAGTTCTCAACCTTGGCTGCATATTTAGAATCATCTGGGGAGATTTTAAAATTCCAATGCCCAGGTCACATCCTGTACTAATTAATTCAAAGTCTCTACAGGTGGATGGTAGCCAGGTGGCAGTTTTTAAATCTTCCCAGGTATTTCCAATGTGCAGTAAAGATTGAGGACTCCTCGAGTAGACTAAGTTCTACAGTTAGTTAGCTGTACCTCCTGGGCATTCCAAATGCAGGTTTTAGACTAGAGCTCCAAGCACTGAGGACTATTTCAACAGTCAATAAATATTCATAAGGTTCAGACTCTCCACCAGGCTCTGTGATCAGTGATGGTAATGGAAGAATGAAAAAAGGCATCGGATTGAGATAGAAAGAGCTGGTGCTTCTCAAACTTCAATGTGTACATGAGTCACCTAGGAGTCTTATTAAAATGCAGGTTCTGATTCAGTAGGCCTAGAGTGGGGCCTGAGACTCTGCATTTGTAACAAGCTCTCAGGTGATGCTGACGCTGCTAGTCCATGGACCCAACTTTGAGTATCATGGAGAACTGCAATGTGAAGTAAAGAATATGAAAAGTGCAGGGCACGCTGGTATGGTTAAGAATGAGTAACTACACTTCCTGGCCTCTTCCAGTTTTCATCATGATCTTTATCTCCTCCTGAAAGGATTCCTTAAAAAAAAAAAAATCCATATCCTGCCCCAGGTCATCTTTTAGAATGTTCTAAGAATTTTGTGATTTGTTCAACAAAAAGTCCACAGAAAGTTCTACAAGGAATGTTTTATTAAATAACGTGAGAAAATAAGATTTGCTAAACCCAACATTTATGAAGTTCAAAACGGAAAGGCAGGCAGGCAGATTTGGAAAGAGGAAATACATGTCAAAGAAACACAGAACTGGAAGGTAGCTAGAGGTCAGCCTGTCGATTTCCTTGTCCTCTTGGTGAGTCTCTAACTCCTGCTTTCTCCTTTGTCTAAGGAAAAGGAAAGGTCATTTGCACTTGAAAGCAGCACTTAGAAATGTGACTTCAAAATCCCCAACACTGCCATAAATAACTCTAAAGTCATTTAACCCTTTTTCAAGAGTTCAAATTATAACATTTCAACTAAAATGAAAATTCTCAACAAGATCCAACTATGCATATTCTTTAACATAATTTGAAGAGAAACACAAATGTACTCTTTCTTCTTTAGAATCCTTCTCTTTCTCCCTTCTTAATGGTTAAAATAAAACACACAGTAAATTCTTTAAGAGTCTCAAAGGTACTTTGATCGCTTCAGATTCTACTTGTGACCAAACATCAAAGTCACTTTAAGATACTTCCAGAAAGAATGGAAGTAGAGGGTCACGTTGGCATAAGCAAATGAAACTAGCATGTCCCTGTGAAGTAATTAATTGCTTAATAGAATTGGATCCTGAGTATGGAAAACTAAAAGACAGATGGAAGAGAAGGAGGGAATAAAGGAGGAGGGGGAGGAGGAAGAGTCCAAGATGATGAAGGCCTCCAAAGGAATGAGAAACTCTTCAAGGAGAAAGATTCTCATGGCATTTGTGGTTGAAGAGTTCTCTTTTGACACTCGTAAATCTTCTTGCTATTAAAGTTTTATTATTAAACTTTATTTCTTAAATAGTTTTCATTTATTATCCTTATCAAAATTATTATTATTAAACTATTAAAGTTACTATTAAATTCTTCTAAGTTGTCATCACTGAGAGGTTTCTCCCTAACATGTACTTATTATCCACAAGATGGGATTCTAGTGTCACAGGGCATGTGGCTTTGTTGGGAAATGTGTGGTCTCTGGCTCTAACTCCAGCTCTGCAACTTCCTTAGGGTGTGTGGCTGTGCCCTTGGGCCAATTATTGAAATTCTCTGTGCTTCAGTTTCCTTCTATATAAACTGGGGATAAAATACAAATAAGGCTGGGTTGTGATAAGAACTACCAATTCTATACTTGAAGTGTGTAACTTGAAGTGTAACACTTCAAGTCCTTTAAAATGGTTACTGCCATTTTCTAATAAAGACAAGCTCATTAAAAGCAAATACCATGTTTTACTTTGTAATTTCCTTTGCATCTGGTGTGCTTGAGGAATTAATGATGCTGATGACTTAAGCATTTGTCTAAATGTGATCACATCCTCTAGTCTCTTCACTCTCGCTGACGTAAAATATTTAGGCACTAAAGCTGGAGCAGCAAACAGGACGCCTGTGGGCACAGTGCAACAAAGAAGTAAGTTTTGACTGATTTTCACAGTGCTCGTTAAAAATGTCAACCAAGTCAATGGCATTTGAAAGTCGGAAGATTTAATATGAAAGTCTAGATTTCTAGCTTCTTTTGAAAAATCAGAAAATGTGGCAGCACTACCCCAGGAATTGCGCTTGGCAATCATCAGCTGGAGCTGAAAAGCAAGCACAGTCCCCTTTAGACAGAACATGTCTCTCCAATTTGCCAGTCTCCACCTGATTTATTTCATTCATTTAAGATGGGTAAGTGGCCCCTAGAGACATTTGAGTTTGGGACTCCTACTCCCTAAGAAAACTGTATATTTGGCGGAACTATAAGATATGATTACACAATGAAAGTCACTTGGAAACTGTAGCCAAGCTTCAATTTGAGTTTGGATATACAGAGGGAATTCTGGTGGAAAACCCAACTAGGAATATGTTTTAGGAGGAACTAAAGTGTCCTAAGAAGACTACGTAGAAGGGGTATGAGTACTGTTTATCAATTTAGATTTTCCTCCCTGGTCCTACATGCCTATAATCATTCCCCATCTTAAGCTGAGGATTGCTTATAAAAAGAGGGAAATACACAATGAGCTACAGGGCATGCCATCAGCTGCTTTGATACCACTATTCTCTGCAGCAAAAGTGGTCAATGACCTTAGTACAGATGACAGCACCTTGACAACTGTCATGGCCACCCCTGGGGCACACACCAGCCAGAATCAGGAAGGGGTGCCCTCTTCGTGGCCAACAGAAGCTACAGAGCCTTCTGTGAGTCTTATCAGCAATAGCTTTTGAAGTCCTTAGCAGCCACCATAAACCAGAGAGGAAGAACAAAATAGTAGACGGGGCAGACAAATCATTGGGTTCCCGCTTAGTACATATATAAAACAAACCCTGAACCCTGTCAAAATTATTTGGGTTGAATCAGAGAGCTGGATTTCCATTTGCATTGGGAGGGGACAGAGACTGAAGCTAGAGAAATACTGCTTGGTGATTACGATTAAGACCCTAGGTTGACCGTCAGGATACAAAATTAAGAATTAGTTCAATAAATAGTATCGGTCATTTTACAAACTTGTCAGCTGATAATTACCAACCTGCTTTTTTTTTTAAAGTCACTCCTCATTAAATTTATTTAAGTGTATTAAGCAGAGAATTCAGATTCTCAGTGCTTAATGGTCCCACCTACCACTGTCAACACATTCAATGTTTTCCCTTGTTCATCACTGACAAAGGGCACCACTTAGACTTTGGTCAGGTTCTACAGTAAACACGTTGTTTTTTCTTTCAGTTCTTTTGTTAGTTTGTTGGAAAGAAAAAGAGAAAAGGGTTTGAGTCCCACTGCTTTGTAGGAAATATGTTTGTTGGCATCCTTGAGAGTTTCTTTCAAAGAAGTCTCTTTGGCACGGGTGTGCCTGATTTATTGTGATCAGCACCCAGGGAAATTCTAGGAATAACTAAAAGGTAAAAGGAACTTTACAAGCTGGGCGAATGGTATATGGTGACTCTCTCTGTACTATCTTTTCAACTCTTCTGCCAATCTAAAATTATTTTTAAATGAAAAGTTAGAAAACCCTTACCCAGAAATGTCCTTCCTTTTGAAATTCTTCTCAGATACCACCAGATTTTGAAAGGAAATGCTGGAGGGGCTTACATTTTTCTAGTGCTGGAGCCACAGTGCATTATTCTTTGCAGGAAAGTATGCAGATTTATAATCTACCATGGCACAGGGCAAAGCTTGAAAGGGCCCAGAGTCCAGATTCAGAAAAGACCTAAGACAAGGGAAGGAAACCACTCAATACAGCTACTGTATTTTAAAGTAGCTATGCTAGGGATTGCACTCAAGATGTTCTGAAATTTCTCTTTAGCTTTACCTAATCCTAATGATGATCATGATCATGATGGTGATGCTAGACATATTTGAGCCCTTAAGCATTAAAAGCCAGGTATTATGCTAATGGTTTCAAATACATAATTTAATTCTTGCAACAAGCCTATGAAGTAGGTAATGTTTATTGTCCCTGTTTTCTCCATTAAGAAATTAATTCTGTGGGAGTTTGCTCCATGGCACTTGCATACAAGAATGCCATATTCTTTGGCTTTTCTAAATCAAATTAAATCTGGTTCTCAATCCTCATCCACATGGTCAACTTGGGGGTCCACCAGAACTTATGTGGAGCCAGGAAAGGATGGGAAAACCCTGAAACTTCATCCTCTGTGGAGTCCCCATCCTTGTCATTGCTTTCTGCTTCAGTAGGGCTCTGTGAAGTTCTGGCCCCTGACCAGCTGTTGGCCACTGCAGGTTCACAGTGATGCTCTCTGTTGACCACAGGCTCCTATAGAGATCCTCTCAGCATAGGATTGCCAGTTTAGCAAATAACATTACAGGATGACTGGTTAAATTTGAATTTCAAATAAACAACAGTCTTTTTTTTTTAATAAAAGCATGCCCCATGCAATATTTGGGACCATTACTTATTGTTTATCTGGCATTTAAATTTAACTGGGCACCTGGTAATTTATCTGCTAATCTTATCTCTCAGCCATCAAGTCCAGGGTATTTAGTTTCTAGCCTCTGCATTCATTCCCCAGCCATTTCCCATCCAGAGGGACATGTGCAGGCAAAGCCAAGTCTCTGCCAATGGGAAAGAAACCCAAACTCCTAGTATAAGGCATCCAAATCTGCCTGACCCCAAATCTCATTTCTTCTATCCATGACTTCACCCATGACTATGAAGTCATTAAGGATTTTGTATATAGGTGCCATGGCTCTTAATTGTTCTCACATTAATCCCCATGCATAAAATTTGACTCCCCAGTTCAGTGATTCTCAAATAGGAGGAGCTTTCTAAAAGCATTCATGCCCAGAGTCCTGCTCCCAGAGGTTCTGATTCAGTAGGGTGTGATGAAGCTATGTGGTTCTGAAAACACCTTGACTGTATCCAGCGCTCTGTTCACTAGTAGCACAATCATGAGGACAAAGGCCTGATAAATACTAACTAGCCTGCTGAGTGCTGGAAACACACAAAGCAGTAATGGAAGAAAAGTCCCTCTGTGGAAGCCTGGTGGCCAGGGATTAACTCTGTGAGCTTGCAGTGTCCATGTGGCAGAGAACTCAGCTGGACCTATCTGAACCCTATTCAAATCCAGTCCTCGAAGGCCTCTCTGTTGGTGGCTCTCAGACTGAGAACCTTCAGAGAATTACCTCACCCCTGGGATCTCCCACCTGGAACCCCCACCCAGCAAATGCACTGGTTTCAGAACCCTGCAGACCATTTAAAGCAATAACAACTCAAAAACAAAAACAATATTTTTAGTTACTGTGTGAGTAAGTTGTTTTGTGGATGTTTTCAGTATTGGTTTTCATTACTTATTTCTTTTATCCCTGTATTCTTTGAGCAATTTCTTTAAAAAGGCTTTGTCTTTCATGTTTAAATTGCCCCAACCTAAGTTCTTCTGTAAGGCATCTTTGAGAGGGCTCATAATCAAGGGCAACTAAAGAATTCTTATCCCCCAAATTGTTCCTGTGTTGACCTTCCACCAGCATGACAATTCCATCCTGAAATCAATACATGGACCTTAAGACTAATGTGCAAGGAAAAGCCAAAGCATTACCTTAGCTTACTCATCTATAAAGAATAGCCCCAAATTTCAAAGTCAATCATGAGAAGGAAGCTTCAAACACAATTTGATCCTTTCCTTAAATACTAATAAATATACTGGTCATAGCTCGAACTACAGGACTAAGATTTAGCCAGTGTCTCTTTAAAGACAACCAGGATCATAGGACAGTGAATTTGTTGATCTAGCTATCTTAATTTTCTTAATTGAAATGGGAAACTTTGCAACAATCTGATTAATCACACATATAAACAGTTGGCAGGAAACAAACAAACAAGCATAACCCAAATGACCACACTTTTTTTGTATACAGAGTATTTCTTTCCCTAAGTATTTTTCAATCAGATTTGGGTGTTTTTTATGTTTTTATTGCGGTAACACATACAACCCAAAATATTCCATTTTAACCAGTTTTAAGTGTACATTTCAGTAATATTAACTGCATTTCCAATGTTGTACCACCATCGTTTTTTAACATTTATGAAAAAATTGGGGCCAATAGTAATGAAATAGCTTTCCCTGGCAACAGAAAAATAAATGTGTCTTCTAATCTGTCTCTTTTATTTTATTCCTTTTGGCCTTTATGGTTGGAAAATAGTGACAGACAAGAGCAGGCACTTTGGCAATTTGCGTATGTATGAATAGATTGTACTTTTGTAGGCTTTTAAAATGTGTGTGCTTAGGTTCTGAACGATGTGAAGGCGATAGTCAAATAAAATTGATGGTACACGTGTGCTAGTTTTCTTTCCATAGCTAGTCATTTCAGGAATTATCCATCCTTGCTATTCTGTTCCAGATTCCAGAAGGCAGCTCCCAACCAAATAATGGAAAGTAGATTAGAAAGCATCAGATGGAAAAGCTGAGAAATCCATCTATTAAAGTTCACCTCATGTCTTTCTTAGCCCTTCTCATTTCTTCAGTCATGGTGTGATCTGACTTATTTACTATCGATTACAAAATCTCTGTTAAAAGTATCAGAGGCAAAGAAGAAGAAAGAAGGAACTAGAAAAACACTTGGGCAATTTACATACCATAAATCTTCCTCCACATTTATCTCTAAGCAGAAACCCTCTGCACACTTTCTGAACCAAATTTCTATTGTTGATCCTCATGCTTCATGATAATCAAATAAAACCTAGATGGGCATATCAGTTAATCATTTCCATGTACAGTTTTAGAATTCATTGATTCTATAATTTGACCATAATCAGTCATGTCATAATCATTTAGTATAATAGAGGAATCAAAACCGGAACTATTAGTCACTGTAACTATATTTATTGACTTAAAATCTGTGACAAAAAAATTTAAGCATTATACTAACATTTAACACTTGGAAATTAATCATGATTATTGTCACTATTTTCAAACCAAATGAATCAAGCTGACTAGTTTCTTTAAACAAATAATTATGTTTCCAACTAATGGTGGCCAGAGAAAACAAATTCCACCTCTGCCACAGTTTGCCAAATTCCTGGGGTGGGGAGGGGATGGTTTATCACATTTTTTTTTTCAAGTACTGGAACACATTCTTGAAGGAAATTTACAAAGGAGAGCAAAATACAAAATACAGGGTCCTGTAATTGAAGTAGGGGAGTGGGAGTAGATGCTGGTGGTGCCCACCCACACCCCCTTAGCCCCCCTGGAGGTCTCCTGGCACCCCCTGTATATGTACATGCTATTGGGCACCTCTCTGCCTAGCAGCTCCTTGTGGCCACACCTCCCCCCACCCCTGCCCAGTATGCTTGGTCCAGGCAGGGGGGCAGGCAGGAGAGCTGGGAGACTAATGTACCAGGAGCAACCCTCAACCAAATGCCCAAGCTTCCTACCTCTCAGTGGGACAATCCTGAGGCGAGTTCATAGAGTTTCTCCAAGCCTTCCCAGAAGAACTGATCCCAAGTTTTCTCACAGCAGGATAGCAGGAGCTTGCTCGTTAATGCATCTTTTATTGGCTTTCCTCCCTTCCCCATCGTACTTTTCCAATTCTTTATAATGTGTCTTGGGATCACCTTCTAAACAAAACAGGGAACAGATGGCCCCCGTGAGTCCTCTGCGCAGCATACTTTGAAAACCAGGTCTCTAGGTCACCCTCTTCATTCTACAAGTGAGTCAGGCCTGCTGCTGCCAATGCTCACCATTTTCACAGCAGAGGCTGATCATGGGATGCAACCTTGCTCTCCATTGGGCAGGTGCATCCTCTTTCTGACCATCACATCTCCCAAATTGAAGAGGACCCTACACATCTCCAGTGCCTCTCACAACAAGATTGAATAAGCCAAAGAGTCAAATGGGATAATTCTGACCTTAAAGAAATACAGGCATCTACTGCTTAACATCAACATTCATTCCCGAGTTTCCCATGATCCCTTCTAGGGATTTCCCATTGTTTTGTACGGGAAGATATGTAACATATGTCACATGCTACACTTCACCCCAAGACCCCCCAACCAATTTCTTAAAGCATACTTGAAACACAGTAAAATGTATACACGCACACACACAACTCATATCATGATAGGATACATTGCTTTATGATCAACAATTATTATAGTTGTTAAAGCATGACTGCTTTTTTGTAGTAACACTGATACCTCTCTTAGCATACGCAGCATCAAGCAAGCACACCTCTTTTTTTGACACTCTGGTACACTTTTCCAAACTTCTACACAAGATACTGAACTCCAACCAATTCTTTGGTACCCAACTTTGGCTGCACATTAGAATCACCTGGGGAGCTCTTAAAAATCCCCATGCCCAGGATGCACCCCCAAACCAATTAAATCATAATCTCTTGGAGTGGGGACCTGGCAGAAATCAATATTAAGTGATCCCATAAAATATGCAGCCAAGGTTTAGCACCGCCATGCCAGATGAGTTTGGAATGTAATTCAAGAGTTTCCCTGCACATCATTTTGTTAATAATGTTGTATTGGATTTGGGGGACAAAGATCGAAATTTTACCACGGGAAATATTGACTGGAAAATATTGGATTGGAAGATACACGTGTTCTCATGAAGTTAGGTATTAAAAAGCAGGTAGAACACCACGAAAATAATTGGGAGGTATTGAGGGGGTATGCCATAACTGTTATGTGGTGCTTTAATTGTGTGTTCACAACTATAGCAAGGGATTTCATCAGTGGCTTTTATTAAATTACGATAAATCTCAATCAATCTTGCTCCAAACTCCTGGTGTTTGGCTTAACTCCCTCTGCTATTTTATTTATTTCTCCTTTGTAAAATAAATTTAATCTGTATAAGTACAACAGTACAATACTTGAAATATTCCAAATGGGCTATCTTCTTGGAATATCCTTTCCCACTCCTATTCCTGTCTCCTCCTAGATAAAGCCTGCTCATCTTTTGAGACTCTACCTATAAGGTAACTCCTATGGGAATACTTCCGCAATTCCCAAGGCTAGATTGTCCCATGGGTTCCCGTAGCAGCCTGTGGTCATCTCACTATACTGTAATTGCTTCATCACTTTTAGCTCCATGAGATCAGCACTTCATAGTTGCCTGGCACACAGTAGGAGCCAAAAAGTATTTGACAAATGAATGACTGAATCAGAGGGCTATTCATTTCTAGCATGGCCACCACCAAACTCTAATCCTACCAAATGTCTCAAATATTGTCGCTTGAGCCACACATCCTGGCTGCTGTTAAATCACACATTACAACATTCAACCCCTTCTGGGTGGCATTGCGGAGGCTGAGATTTGTAAGCAGTCAATGATTTGAAACTCTACTTCTACAGATCACCAAAGCCTTTCTTCTGCTTTCTGATTTGTGGGAGCCCTCTCAATAGGCCTCTCCATAACCAGTCTTCAATTTCTGTCTTTGACTCAGTTGTCCCAGCTCCTAGAAAGGAAGGTGGATTAGGAAGCCCTTATTATACCAGGACAGCCTGCCTGGTGACTCTGTGCCAGCACACAGTGTAGTTCAGGTAGCCCCTTGACCCTCTGTCAGTTCCTGACATGGTTATGTGGGTCCTGGACACACATGTTAATAACTTTTTTTTTTCGCATGGGCAGGCACCAGGAATCAAACCCAGGTCTCTGGCATGGCAGGTGAGAACTCTGCCACTGAGCCACCATGGCCCGCCCTTTGCTAGTTACTTTTATGCTTGATACCATCAAATGCCACCTGACTTTTTAGGATAAATGGGCTTTCATCCTGATTTTCTGTTGTCTCTGGTGATTAGCATATTATCACAGTCAAAGGCAACATCCAACAAGCAGACTAGCTTAGCCTAAACCACGAATGGCGCTGGGGTGTACCCCATGTTGAAATTCTTATTAGCGTAATGGTGAGGAAGAAGTGAGGAGAAAGGAAAGAGGAAGACCTGGATGAGTGAAGAGTAAAAGAACACTTCTCAAGTTGAGGATGCACTGGAACCCTAATATTTAAGTTTACAATTCAAATAAAGTCTTTAGTTTCCATTTGATCTCTTGCTGACGAATTCTGCCTCTTCAACTTAAGAAAAGAGCTGATAAAGCTTTTCTGGATGTCAATTGCCTATACAAAGCACAGTTCTGATGAGTAGTAAAAGTATATATTAATTAGAAACATATGGGAATTAATTTCCATCAAAATAAATGTGGTGATGAAACTTGAAAGTAAATGAGAAGTGTTTGGCAAACATTCTCGAGTTAAGCTGAACATACAAAATTTATCAAGGGAGGTATACTTATTCAAGTTTAAATTATAGTTATACTTTCTTAGGTCTATTAAGTGGGCCACCTCAGCAATAATGTTCTCATCAGTAAGAATATCAGTTTAATTAATTTATATATATATGTATTTTTTATTTGACTCAGAATTTCATTTTAAAAAAACATCAAAAAATGGAGGGAGAAGGGTTGGGAAATAAGGATTTAGCTATATCTAAGATGGTTTATTTATTTATGAAAAAGATTTGAAACAAAAGTGGCAAAATAATATTTATCGAATCTGACTGGTATGTATGTGGAAGTCTATTCAATCATTTTCTATATATTGAAAAAGTTACAAATTAAAAATAAAGATAGGTAAGCAGCATGTAATGGTAGATAAGAACATGGTGGGGAGGGGGGGCAGTGGCTTGAGACACCTGATTCTGCTGCTTACTAGTTCCACAACCTTGGCAATCTCAGTTTCTCAATCTATAAAATAAGGATAACCATGACCTGGTTCTCATCTGAAGAGTGAGTATGATCTATTGCTTAGAGAAAAGATATTTGTGTATATGTCTTAGGTCAGGTTCCCCTGGAAGCAGACTTTGAGAGAGATCTGCGCAGGACTTTCAATGGGGAGTGCTCTTAGGAACATCACCAATGAGGGAGTAAAAGACTAGGCAGAGGACGTTGAGCTGTGATACACTTGCAAAAGAGGACTCAGCTGATCCCAGGGGGCACATTGGAGCTGGGAGAGTCCTTCAGAATGGTCCAGAATCAAGGGAAGGGGACCAAACCTTAGTATTCCTCTATCAACCAATTATTGGATGATGGCTAGTCTCAGGGAAAGGATATAACCTTGGGCAAGATGGTGCCCTTCAGCCAAGTACAGTGCCTGGAGAAGAAGTAAAATGAGAACTGTCAGAAACCAACACTGCCACCAACTGGGGAATGAAGGCCTTAACCCTAAAGGGAGGTCTGGTGTTAAACACCACTGGAAACCTTCTCAGTAAATGAAGGAATGTGGCACAGAGGTGGAAGGACAAAGAGCCAAGGATTAAGGGGGAAAGGAGGGTGTATTAGTTTGTAAGCTGCCAGAATGCGGTACACCAAAATTGGAACGGCTTTTAAAAAGGGAATTTAATAAGTTACAGTTTACAGTTCTAAGACTAATGAAAATGTGCAAACTAAGGCATCCAGGGAAAGATACCTTTATTCAAAGAAGGTCAATGGGTCAGGAACACCTCAGTCAGATGGGTAATTTTGTGGCTGGCATCTGCTGGTCCCTTGCTCCTGGGTTCCGCTGCTTTCAGCCTCTGTTCCTGTTGGGGTTCTTTATTTTGCTTCACCAGGGCTGGCTTTCATCTCTTGGCTTCCCTTGGCTCTCTCCAGGTTCTGGCTTGCTTAACATCTCATGGCAATGTCTGCTGAGCTCCAAGCATCTCCAAACATCTATGTCAGCTCTGCTATGTCAGCTCTGCTCCAAAGTTTCTGTTGGCTCTGTCGTTTCTGAGGTTTCTCCAAAATGCTTTAAATCCTCTTTTAAAGGATTCCAATAAACTAATCAAGACTCACCTTGAATAGGCAGAGTTACAACTCCCTCTAATCAAAAGTTCACACCCATGATTGGTTTCTGCCCTACAATATTGAATCAGGATTAAAAGAAATGGTGCCCCCACAAGATTGGGTCAGGGTTAAAACATGGCTTTTCTTAGGTACATAATAGGTTCAAATTGGCACAGGATCCCTGGATCCTGTGAGGAATGGATGGGGTCTAAAAGCCCAGGAGAGAAGGTTGGCTGTGACAGGATGAGAGTTCTGACTTCTCTAAGTCAGAATCTTCACATTCATTGTATCTTGTGGTATGTCCCTGCTGACCTCTTGTAGAAAATTCATGTGTACATTTCAGCTGGTCACTGCTTGGGCCAGAGAATTTAAGAGGGATGGTGGGAACAGGAAGCCAAGCAAAAGAACCCAGGAGGAGACGGAAATCCTGGTGAACAAATCAGGACACTGAATTAGCCATCCCTTTTTCCCCACCCGTGCCCACACAAGGGAGATTCACTTTCCAGAGCTAAACCTTGGAGTCCTAGATTCCATTTTAACAAAGGAGGGAGCTATTTCCTTAAAGTACCCCCACCATTCAGAATATTACGGGTAAACTGGGGCAATCATTTCACATCTCAGGAGGAATGGAGTAGTTTTCATTATTACACCACTCAGAAACATTCACCCTTTAAAAAAAAAGAAATTTAAAATTTAAAGCTAGATTATATTTAGCCAAAAACTCTTCTCTAAAGTTAAGGTGGCGTTTCCAAGCAGGCTGTGGTATCAAAGTCCAAAAGCATGGCTTCCCCAGGGGAATCATTTTCACATGAAATTCAGAGACCACATTTAATTATATTTGTAAAAACTATTTGAACCTACTAGTTTTATCATGTCAACCTTTGCCAGTCATTTATCTATAGACAAATGTCCTGTCACATGCTCATTTTATTGACCCTGATGGCTCAATTTGGATTCAATCTGCTATTATTTAGTTGTAAGGATTCTGAGAATTTAAGAGTTAAAAAAATGAAAGTCTAAGAGAAGGAGTGCCATGTACTTAGTTGTACAATGAGACAATGACTTCTGATTTGGCTTTTTCCTTGGACATTATTTCTTTGACTTCTGTAAGCCAGGCTCTTCACATTCATTGTGTATTGTGGTAAGTCCCTGCTGGTCTCTTGTTGAAAATTCATGTGTAAATTTCAGCTAGTTACTGTTCAGGCCAGAGAGTTTAAGAGGGAAATAATAAGCATAGCTAGCATTAGTGTGATGGTGGGAACAGGAAGTCAAGCCAAGGAACCCAGGAGGAAGTTGAAACCCTGGTGAACAAATTTGCAATTTCAGTGTTCGCATCTGAACAAGCATATATTGCACAGGATCAACCCCACAGGTACGGATTAAAAACAAAATAGATAATTACCACTGATTATAGTTGGATTTGCAGCTTGATTTCTAGATACTTTATAAGGAGTGATATAAATAGGCAGAACAGTGCCATGGATTAAAATAGAAATTCTGGACCAGTCTATTAGTGTGCAATGGTTTCCAATAGCTTTTAAACACTAATGCAATCCACTTAGTCCACAATACTGATTGAGGAGACTTTGATTGATTTCATTATTGATGACACTGTTGTCAGCCCCTGTCATCCAGCCTGGGTGACTTCATTCCCTATACAGTTTAGTGCCAAATACATTGTGTGTCCATTCCTGTAATTCATTCACACAAATGAGAGGAAATAATAAATTAAAGCCACCATACATTTAGCTTTCTGAAGACTATCCACCTACTCCCCTTCTCTATCACCACTTCAAAAAGCTAGAAAAAACTGTGTTAAAGCATTTGTCACAGAGAACTGTGCTTTACAACTCTGCTGAAACTAAACTACACATGCACAAACAAGACTATCCAAAATGAAAGGCACTGGAAAATCCCTTCCTTTTTAGCTTTGCACTAACTGTTTTTCATATTGCATTCATTTGCATCAAGTTTTGCTTAGCGCAAGCATGGGTGTGAAGCAAGCACATGAGGATGGGTTGTTATGACTAATCTTTCAACACTAAACTTCTGACCGGACATTCTAATACACAATCAAATGTAATAGTGACCATACAATGCAGCAACACACCGTTTAGCCCCAGGAGCTACAAGTTGTGTAAGGCCACCGATTATGGAGGGTTGTCACAAAATAGTGTTCTCTGAAATCTTTTTGCAACCATTTAGAAATGGGAAAAATGTTCTTTGTTTGTGGGCTACATAGAAAACAGGCAAGCAGCGAGCCACATTTGGCCCATGAGTCATAGTTTTCCAACTGCTGGTTCCCAAACTTGTCTGCACCCAAGAATCACTTAGGGATCTTTCTAAAATTTCAATGCTCCGGCCACACCCCAGACCAATTAAATCATAGTGCCTGGGGAATACAAACATCAGTAATTCTTGAAACTCCTCAGGTGGTTCCAGCCTGCAGACAAGTTTTGGAATTACTCATCTCTAAACTGATATTATTCTTTCAGGTGCTAATTATAGAGCTAATCTTTGGCTTCCTTTGTCATTCTTAATATACCTGGCAAAAGATCTTGTATTAGTAGAAGGGTAGATTTCACAATCAAAAAGTCTTATTTCAAAGTAGATTACATTGAATTTAAATTATGGGCAGGGAGGTTAGGACACTATTTGTCTGAGCCTGGGCATACCTGCTTCATGTTCCCAGAAAGCAGACACTTAGAGAACATTGTTTAGAGACATGATTTAAGGCAGCAGGAAAGGGGAACTGAGAAGGGAAAAATAGAGAAGGAAAAAGCTGATACAAGGGTGCATTATCAAGCTGGTTATTGCAGAGGGTAATAGAGGCTTAATCTTACTGGGATCCATGAGAAGCTCTGTACAACACACTTCAGAATTACCCACCTGGTAAATGGAAGAGAGGAACATTTACCAACTGGTTCCCATTCTCTCCTTATCAAAGGCTTCCCCCAGGGATTAACACACTTGTACATATCGGAGTGTCATGCAACCAAGTGCCAAACAGCGAAACTCTAGAGAGACAAAGCCATGTGTTGTCAAATTACACCTATAGAAAGCCGGTGGCCACTGCAATGGATGGAGAACGGGTGGGCTAAGAGAGTGGGGGATAGGGGTAGAAGTATAGGTTCACAAGTTATGTCCAAAATACCATCTGTTCTACTTTGCAAGCTACCAGAATGCGATATACCAGAAACAGAACGGCTTTTAAAAAGGGGAATTTATTAAGTTGCAAGTTTACATTTCTAAGGCTGTGAAAATTTCCAAATTAAGGCAAGGCTATGAAAATGTCCAGATTAAGGCATCAACAAGAGGTTACCTTCACTCAAAAAAGGCTGATGAAGTTTGGGATGTCTCTCCCAGCTGGAAGGGCACCTGGTGAAGTCTGCTAGCTTTCTCTCCTGGCTTCTTGTTTCATGACGCTCCCCTGGGGGCATTTTCCTTCTTCAGCTCCAAAGGTCTCTGGCTATGTTCATTTTTTCAAAATGGTTCCCTTTTAAAGGGCTCCAGTAAGCAACCCTACCTTGAATGAGTGGAGACACATCTCCATGGAACCATCTAATTAAAAGTTACCACCCACAACTGGGTGGGTCACAGCTCCATGAAAACAATAAAAAAAGATCCCACCTAGTAACAATGAATGAGGATTAAAGGACACGGCTTTTCTTGGGTACATAATAGCTTCAAATCAGCACACCATCCAAAAGTCATTAGAAGTCAGTATCTTAGAAACTCATGTGTACTTTACTAGGGGACACAATATAGACTTAGTATAAGGCCACCTAAGATAATTTCTCTTTCTTTAAAATTTAATGTCAACTATGATACATCTTTATTTTAACAAGAAAAAATCTAAATGTCAGACACAATTTATCAAAGTTGAATTTAAGCTCTTCCCTAACTGTCCCTTTCTATTATCTTTATTCTACTTAATAGTCATAGCAAGCTGAAGTTCAAATCAGATTGAATAGCTACCCCCAAAAAAACTGATATAAAGACAGAAAGGTCAGTAATGTGGTTAAAACAGTTTTCATGTAAAAATTTTTTATTGTAAAAGCAATACATGTACATGGTGGAAAATTTGGAAAGTACAGAAAAGCAAAAAAAATAAAACATACCCCATACTCAAAATCCCTCCACATAAAAAAATAAACTGCTAACTTTTTGGCCTGTTTCCTTCCAGTCCTTCTCTAGGCATTTTTATGTGGTCACTGTATGTGTGTGCACACGTGGGTGTGAGTACGAGTGTGTGAGTGTAGACACACAACTGTGTATTTGATTTGAATGTCAAGTCCTCAGTAAAGTTCTTAAGTTTTGGTCATAGCAGACACACTGCCTCCCTTTACCCTTCCCAAAAGGCCCCTGTCTTCCTAACTGTGCCCCTTCACATACATTTACCAGTATCTCGAATGTTCTCTCCCCCACACCCATCTACATCTTTCTTAAAATCCTACCTGTTTTTCAAGGCCCTGAAGTACCACTTCCAAATTACCTGTTCTTCCCAATCCCTCTGATTTTGTTATTTTCTCTCTTTTTAACTCCCATCATTCTTTGAACTTTTTTTCAGAATGTTATTTTCTTCCAATCACAGAGTAAGTGTTCAAGAGTTCTGTTTGTGGACTGCATATCTTTCCACACCCAATCCCCCACCTCTATTTTGGATTATCATTTCTCTGAGGGGTGGACCTGTCTTATCCACCCTTGTTTTTCCCACAGTGCCTAGTGCTCTCTGTCTTGCTCATTGAAGGTACCCATACATGCCTGCTGAATTAATAAATGAACGTTAAAATTCTCTCAGCTGTAAGCCATGGAGGGCTTGTCTTGATATTTGTTAACTATACCCAGGCAAATATTAAAACCCTGAGGGATTTTTATTTCTTTTTCTGAATTGATACAAATGTTCTAAGAAATGATCATGATGATGAATATACAACTAAGTGATGATATTGTGAATTACTGATTATATATGTAGAATGGAATGATCATATGGTAAGAAAAAAAGATATACAATGTATGCACGAGTAAAAAAAAAATTAGGGGGAAATTAAAACATTTTCAGGCAAAAAATCACAGACAGAATTTGTAACCAAGAAAAAAAAAACCCTGAGGGATAGTACATGTGTGCCATTACAGATATGAAAAGCGAAACTATACTATACCACAGTACATGTGAGTGTATTGGCTTAATTCAGCCCATATGTGCTTTTTCTCTTTACCAGGACGCTGCTTTTAACAACGTTGACTCAATATGCCTTTAGGTGGGGCATGTACTCTCCAGTTACCCACAGTCCCTACCCCTCCCTATTGCCTTCCATGTAGCATATTTGTTGCCTGCCTGGCCCATGAAAGCATTTGAATTTGAAATCCCTGCTATAAACAATGAGACATAAAGTGCTAGTCCTATTTACTGGCCTGAGTAAAATATGAAGAAGAGGAGACAGTCTTTAAATAGCAAGTTCCTACACTGCATTAAAATCTGATTCCACTTGAAAATCATTTGTTTTATGCTTAACTTTTTAGAAACACATCTATTGCCCAAAGTGAAATTTATCAAGAGGAAATAAATTTGAAAGTGAGAAATGATGTGATGCCAAAAAAAAAAGACTCAAAGGTAAAACATTTAGAAAATAAAAGTTTACTTGTGATAAAATATAAGAAAAGACATCAAAAGGAATGGTTTGGAAGAAAAATGTGTGTGTGTGTTTAAAGGGGGAAAAATGGAAGATTGCCATTAGTCTGTTCATGGGAGAAAAATAGCAACTTTCTCATGTGATTATCAAAACCACAAAAGTTGTGTAGACTTTATTATTGCAAAAGTCAGGGAAAGTTGTTTTGGCTTGAAGAGTCTAGGCTTACAGGAAATGTGTAAGCTGTTATTCATTGTGGGATCAGAACTAGACAGAGCTACCTTATTCTTTTTGGTTTATTTCAGGGTACAAAGTGGATATCCACCCCCCTTCACTGCAAAACATTCGTATTTTGCTTCCACATTGAGTTTAGGTCGCTGCTCTGCTGCATACAAGCTGCTGTTGCCCAACACAGTCCTTGCTCTCCTCTCCTTCCTGACTACCGCATCTAAACTACCTTCCTCAGCCTCCGCTGTACTTCAGTTCGGCCCTGCAGCTGAGTTCTGCAATAGGAGAAAGGAGGTGTGTCATTTCCAGACCTGGCCCATCAAAACCTTCCACGTGTAATTCTCCATGCTCTTTCCATATCTGGAGAGGACTCCAAGGAGCTAAATGGAGAGGGCTCCAAGAAACTAGAAGAGGGTAGAGCCACAAGAGGGAAGGAAACCTGAATAACTGCACAGAGCAGAGCCCCAATTCCTTCCCTATAACCACCCCCATACCCACTAAACTGGATGAGAGCAAGAAATAAACTTCAAAAAACACAGAGATATTGGGGTTATATTTTACAGCTGTTGATCTATACTGATAAATCGCTCAATCTGAGTGACTTCGTCAGTAAACCTAGAATAACCAACGCATCAATTTTGGGGGTTGTTGTGTGGATTTAATGTTTTAAAAAGTGCCTGTATGGTATTGAACACAACACTTGACACTTTTATGAACAATTAATAAATATTACTTATTAAAATGGTTCTAGATGTGGGTTAGCTGTTACAGTGTTAGATGAGTTGAAAAGCAAGAAAATACCATCATTTCTTCTACTTGGTATTATGTGCCTATACTTGGTCACATGCAGAACCCAGTTTGTCCAGGGCTAACGCCATATACGCTGATTAAGTACTCACTTGAAGATCTGGAGTCCCACAGGGCTGGGATTAATGTTGAAACGGTAAGTCACCATTACAACAGCTGCTTGAACCACCAGAGTGTACCCAATCACTCTCCAAATAGAAAACTCTGAGAAATCACTCTTAGGCATTATATCCCCAAGCACAGAAACTCCCATAAGCTTCAGACCACCGTGGAGTCAATAGAACTCTGGCCTAGGCAGTGACTCTGCATCAGCCGAAAAGGATGCTGACTCCACTGTCATCATCAATTACAGTGGATTAGGGTTCCACAGGGTGCCCTACTTAATAAATGGCCTAGCTTAATAGATGTTAACTAATTACACCTAGAAAATCACCATCCACCTAGTGCAAGTAAGGCAATATGCCAGGTGGGGAAGTCCAGATTGCTCATTTAGATCCTTCCAATGCTTCCGTGTCTCCTCGAGGGAAGGAGAGTAAGGAGGCAAAGGAACACCTTTCCTTCTTTGAACGTTGCCCTATTCTAATCCTTAAATCAGGCAACTGCATGCCTTGACTCTGTGCTTTGACCCTTTTATCACCAGCTCTAAAGTCAGTTTGGAGAGAAATGAAATCAGGTTGAATTCCTAAAATAGGAGGGAAGAAGGTGAGACCCCAACCTAAGCTGGTTCTCAGCTTGATTTTATCTGCTACCTCACATGACATTGGGCTGGTCACAGCAGAGCACAAAAGAATAACGTTTTACTTTGGCATAAGGCTCAGGTCATCATGATATAAAAAATATATAAGGGAGTGTTTTTAACTTTTGAGGGGCCAGTGGTTTCACAGATTTTTTTTGAGAACTTATGAAAGGTAGGTATCCTTTCTCCAGAAAAAAAATGCATATATATATATATATGCCTCTCTAGGACCCCATTTTCGAGCTGGGAGCAGAGGTTAAAGGGCCCATCTCACAAGTCAAGGGCAGAAGATCAAAGGTGTTAGCTCTCTCTCAGCACCTCTAATCTGTGACCTTCACCTCAGAGCCAGTGAAGTCCTCATTGTCTTTCCCTCTGCTTCCTCGATTTCTCTTCCCCCCATCTCCCTGCCCTCCACTTTTCTTTGCCCCTTTTCTGTTTCAGGGCCTCCGTGTTCATGAATCCTTCTCCTTCTGTCCTTTTGTGTGCACATATGTTGGTATCTGGATGACTGAGTTTGCCTATGTCCCTCTTTTACTGTCCCTGACTTCTCTCCCTCTGCACACTCTTATAATAGGAAACTCAATTCAGATTTTACTATTTGTTGTAGCTATTCAATAAAGTTTTATGATTCATATTCTTAATTTTGAAACAGGTAAATGGAATATTTTTTATTTCTCTCCAAGGGCATAAAGTACTAAAGGCTCTTGATATTTTTCCTAGGATAACATACATCTTGTTTAATGGGGAAAATATTTCTATCTTTCTCTATATGAGCACTATCCAATAGAGCTTTCTGTAATGGCGGAAAGGCTTTCATTCTGCACAGTCCAATTCAGTAGCCACTGGCCACAAATGGCTCCTGAGCACTTAAAATATGGATAGTGTGACTAAGGAAGTGAGAATTTATTTTCAGTGATTTTACACTTAAATAGCCACAAGTGGCTACATATTGAACTACACAGCTCTATATCACCTCACCTCGAACATATATATATACATATATATGTATATATCTGTACACATACATACACACAAGGTGAAGTTATCTTTTAAAATATCTCAAGCTATGCTAGATCACCTTGACATTAACATAAAAATGCACCCGTTTATGACAATCTCTCATGACCCTGATGTCCCAGTTGTTCAGAGTTATTTTATTGACTTAATATACATAATAATGTGATTGTAAATAAAATGATGCCAAATAATGAAGAGATACTTGTCCCCGCCACGTAGGAGCAGGAATTCTTTTTTGCAGGGCGTGGCACAACCATCTCTATACATCCGTTGGACCACAGCTGTTTGCTTCACCTGAACAGGGACTAGGAAGCTGGCAGCAGAGACATCCGGTCATTCCCTGGGAGACACAGCCAATCACCCCAATCCCACTGGTCCCTAACCCAGCATCAAGTCTCATTGCAGACTTCAGACAGATGATCTCAATTCTGTTTTGATGTTGACTTAGGCTTTCTCAAGGGATATAAAAAAAAATCCAAGAACCTTTGAAACCAAAATTACTTTAAACTCACTTTAATTTCAAGGTAAATAAATAAGTGCCATGCAGAACCTTTTCAAATCTACCCTGAAAAATGAAGCGAACTGAAAGGATGTTGGAAAATCTAAACAATTGTGAAATCACTGCTCCAGTGCCTCGGTTTAAAACCCTTCAGTGAGGCAACCTCATATTCTTAACCACATATCTTTAATTCTTCCTTTCCCTTGAGTTTTGAGCTGGCTTAGAAAATTTGAAAATTAAGGTTTATTTTAGACATCATAGCTATCTGTGAAAGCCTTGAAATCCATGCTGTGGAAGTAGAAAATAAACCAGATGTCACTATCTTTAATTGTTTTCCAATAATTCTACCCTTGTCAAGGATTCATACCACTGACCCAAGTCCCTTGAAGGAAGTCCTAGTTTTCTCAATGTTTATCAGAACGTTTATGTTGATGATAATACCTTATATTCATGTGGCACATAAGAGCTTGCCAATTGCTTTCATCTACACTGTGCTTCAATCCTCATAATAATACTGGAAAGTGGGCATTATGGCCTCACTTTTACAGATGAGGAAGTTAAGGCTCAGAGAATCGAACTGACAGGGAAATGATCCATTAATAATAACAGATATAGAGAAAAGAGATCTAAGTCTAATTTGCAGAGAGTTTAGCTTGGGTCACAGGGCTAGGTATCATATCAAACTCCCCATTGTCTTAAACAAATACATAATATATTTTGAGAAGCGGAATTGCCATTTCGTGTTGAATTAACCACATGAAACCCAACCCAGACCATCTCAAGGCAAATTACTGGAAGCAGAATTTGAGGAAATGCTTTTGAGGCTTCTTGAAGTACATGTTATTGTATGTGAAACTTTCATAAATGCACTTTTCTTGAATCAAATATTGACCCACTGTGAGAGCTTTATATAAAGGCAGGCTGGGAGCTCTTTCCTGAAACCAGTTAGAAGGCTGAAACTGCTTAAATGTTCACCATAATATATCTTTATTATATCTCACTTTGCTAAGTTGTTATCCAATTAGTGTAATGTAAGCCATGTCTGTGGAAGGAACTCAGTTTAAACCTATCAAAGAAATTTACTTACCCCTCAATTGACCTGTTTTGAACACTGAGCCATATTTTCAGGGACAGATTAAGAAACAGATACCAGTCTGAATATAGCAGACTTTTTCCTTTAAATTAAATCTCTATAAGAAGCCTAGAACTTATACAGCCTTTATTTTGAAGTTCCAACATGAAGCGATATTCTGTTGAACACTTTTCGGGTAGCTATGGCAACAATGATTATCACCACATACTACCAACCAAAATACCACCTGCAATCCACATCTATTCTAAACCCTTAATTAAAAAGAAAAGCCCAGTTCAAATTTCCAGTTGGTAAATTTAGGAGAAAACTTCAAAAAAAAAGTGTTGGGAAATCTATTTTGATTTTGCTTCTGTTTGGCTTATGGGTTTCTCCCCCCACACCCTGCCTTTCAGGACAACTTAAGTCTGATTCTCTCTTCCTGCCCACACTAGAACCACCCACGCTGTTAAGTTTCTGGAGAAATAAAGGTTTCAGCATTTCCTGTTCTAAAGAGTTAATTAGTAATGAGAGCTCCAGGGACCAAAAAGAAGATGCTACTTTCAAAACACAATCCATGTGTTTAAGAATTTAGGCTTGTTTTCAATTTCCTTATAGGAAGGAAGGAGAGGAGGTAGGGAGGAAGAAAAACAGAAAAGGAGGTAAAGACGGAAAAGAAAGGAGATAGGGAAAAGGAAAACAAAGAAAAATATCTGGAGAGAGAAACAAGGAAAATTAGCCCAGGATCAAGAAAGAGAACAATTCTGTAAATTTGTCAGTGAGAAGGCAAGTGGGAAACTTGCAGGATGCCTGGCAGGTAGAAACAGGATACACACGATCTTAGAATGGAAGATCCTATAGAAGACTGATTGCAATAAACGGCTCCAGTTGCTTACCCCTCCCCAGATTAGTGCCCTTTGCCCTGTAATTTAGCATTGCCCTCCCTCTCCAACACTGGCTTCAGTCATGTGACTTGCTCTGGCCAATGGTGTATTAGCAAATGTGATCCAAGAAGAGGCTTGAAAAATGCTTGTGCAATAGGCTTGCTTGCTTGCACCCTCTGCTACTGCATGGAGAACATTCCTGGGCTAGCCTGCTGGGGAATGAAAGATACATGGAGCAGAGCTGAGGCACTCCTGTCTTCCCAGCTCAGACTGTCTTAGATCAGCTGGAACCAGCATGCTGACTAATATTTGAGCAAGCTCAGCCACTATTAAGAATGCTGCCTGGTCAACCAGCAGCTGACTGCAGACACAAGAGCCCTGTCCCAATCTCCCAATCAACTAATAGATGTACATGGTTGTATGCCACTGGGGAGGTTTGCTATGCAGCATTACTGTGCCAAGAAATAACCAATACAGGTACATACCCTGCTAATCAAGGACCTTCATTCTAATTCCCATCATATTGACAGGCTCTACCATATAATGTGTTAAATACTTATCAAAAGTCCATAGAAAAAGTGGAATGTGGAGTGATCCTAAAATAAATACAGTGAATACAAATTTTTGAACATGATAGGTGTTGCTAACCACCAAAATAAAACCCAGGGTATTCTTCAAGGCAAGATCACTGGGATTCTAGAACTACAAAATGCTGTCTACAGAAAATTGAGAAAGAAGCCAGCCAATCCTGTTGGATGATAAATTGAATTTAAGTAATTAAGAAGACAGCAACCTTTCTCCGTATTGGCTAATGCTGCACCAACTAACAGACTGAAAAGTCTGCAAATTCTCAGGAGCCCTCTTAATTGCAGCTGAATAGCTGTAACAATAAAAGCAGCTTTCTCCAACTGTGGGCTTGAGGGTAAACAGAGTAGGTGATCCCTGGTGAATTTGTGCTTCCAACTGCAAGAACAGAGGGTAACAACTGCTATCAACACCAGGCTCCCTAGCTTACCGTAAAAAAATAACAAGTGCCTTTTCATTTGAACAACAACAAAAAAATTAACTTGAAAGTTTAGGTGAAAGAGCACTGTATTCACCTCTGGAAGCCTTGTATATGAAGAAGAACATGACTGGAAAATGGACAATACAAGCAATTAGGGTAAAAAAGTTTCTTTTACTATAAAGCTAGGTTACATTTTCTTTCAAACAAGGAGTGTTTCTGTGGGGTGGGGGTGGGGGTGGGGATTTAGGGGGTCATCTAAGTGTCTCATCTAAGTGAATGAGACAATAATCTCTGAATCCCAGACTGTGTATCTAATCAAAGACCCTGTTATGTCTGCAGCTAGTACACTGAGTAACATCATGTTGAAATAACACAAAATGGATTCTTGATTGACTGTGGTAATCAGGGAGCAGTGGCATAAACGATCCCTGAATCAGTTTATTATGAACTTCAAAGATATCTTTTGATTGGCAATAACTTAAAAGGAGGGGGGTTGGGGAAGTACTTGCAGGAATCTGAAAGATTTCTAGTTTTGCCCCTGTGCCTGGTTCAACTCAGATGTCATCCGCATGGTATGGCAAAAATCATCGGTATCTCTCCTCAGCATCTGGACCCCTACTCTGTCTCAAACCTTCCTTAGGTGGATAGTAGAAGAAGGAGAAGATAACTGTTGGGTTTACAAGGACTTTCCTAAGGTGCTGAGTGGTGGGAAGATGGCAGACTCTGACTCCCTCAACCTTTGCCTTTTTCTCTAGTGCTTAATGGTTTCCAGATACCAGAAAGGCAGATAAGAGGAGAGGAGGAAATCAGAGGACTCTAGTGAAAAGCAATGATGCTTCAACTCCCCTTGAGATTTGCTCATTCATCAGAGTCCATGCATTCAGCAAACTCAATTCAAATACTGAATAACTACTATATACCTGCCATGTGGTAAGTGTGGAAACACTGATGAACAAAGCCCATGGCCTCCCTGGAGGAAATGCTAAGCTAACGAAAGAGAGAAAGAGACATGTAAATAACATCTCATAGTACTGTACTGGGTTGTACACAGTGGAGAGTGGAGAAGTGCTGTGGGAGCTTTGGGGAAGGAGTCATCAACTCCACCTGAGGAGAGGAGTTAGGGTGGCTTCACAGTGGAGGAGAGGGTGTCCACAACAAAACCAGGCAGAAAATGGAAGGTTAATATTAAATGATATATTAAGTGATTCTTGTGTCAGAAATCCCAAAAGCAATTCATTGTCCTTGAACCACCATTAATAAAATCTCAAATTTTATAGTTTAGACTATGGCTGTATTTAAATTAATACAAAAGTCTGAAGGTCTTAGCATGAATAGTTGCTACCATTACATGGTCCTGGAACATTTGTTGAGCATCTATTAGATTCCAGAAATCGTGCTAGGCATGGTACTCTATTTATTTTAAAAAAAGGGGGGGGGATGGGGGTGGGGCTTGGTTATATTTCCTTCAATTCATGTGAAATCTATGAGACTTATAATGATAGATTTGGCAACCTTTCCATATTTACTTGAACAATGAAACGTGCTTTGGGTTTAGCTTTTGCTCTCTAAAAATAAGATATTGCTTTAATGTGAATAAAGGATATGTTAGCAAAGAAAACAAAATGAGGTCTGTTCTTTCCACTGACACTGACTTCAAGGATGTTACGTTACACTAAGAGTCTAATCAGGCAGACTTTTAACAGAAAGTATTTTGTTTTTTCAATGTGAATAAATTTTATCTTATTTTATTTTTTGCCCTTGAGAAGAAAAGACTAGGAAACTTGGCACTTGCTAAGTAGAGGGAACTCAAATACAGTGCATTTCTAAAATGAGTTCCTTGAATTTCTGGGCTGATTGCATTAGAAGGACAGGTAAGTGCATTTTGTCACCACCACCTGCCTTTTCTGTTTCTTCAATTTGTAGAAACTAACTGCAAATCTGACTACTGCAAAGAAGCCACTGCAACATTTTCGAAAATATTTCCAAACCATACTTTGGACCACAAATGAATTTAAGCCAAAGAAAAGTTAAGAGGCCATATTTTACAGAGTAGAGACTGTACTTTATAGTATTTATGTGATTTCTCTGCTTTAAAGTTCAAATGAACAATAGTTAGGTTTATATTTAAATTTATGGATCTCATTTAATCCTCCAAATAACCCCATGAAGTAGAAATTATCCCTGTTTTACAAGTAGGAAACTGAGGCTCAGAAAGATTTAGATCATAAGTGAAATAGCCACGAGTAAACTGTACAACTGGCAGGCTTCATAAACCATTCTTTTCTACACCACATTGCCTGTGACTAAACCATTTTCTAGCTGATTTGATTATTAAAATACTAGATTCTATTGATGCTACTAAACAAGCTAAAAGACAGCTGAATCTGGAGATTGGTAAAGCTGACAAAAGACAGACTGATAAGAAACCTTAATACTGTGTGAAGCAGGAGACAACAATACCCAACATGAAAAAAGAAAACGATGGATTCAAGCTCATCCTCTCCTTGCAATCAAGTATCAGGGCAGGAGAGTACTAAAAAGTTACACCAAAATGGAAAGACAGGACATAAAAAAGAGTTTTAGTATAATTAGGGGACACTTAATTATAAAGTCAGATGGCTCTTTAAGATAAGGCACCAGTTAAATCTTTTTGTTTTCTTTCTCATGGAAAGAATGTTTGGGCCAGAAATATAATACTATTATCACTTTAAAGCACTTTGTGCTGGTTTGAAAGGATGTGTGTACCCTAGAAAAGCCATGTGTTAATCCTAATCCCATTTTGTAAAGGCAGCCATTTCTTCTAATCCCTATTCAGTACTGTATGTTTGAAACTGTAATTAGATCATCTCCCTGGAGATGTAACTCAATCAAGAGTGGTTG
>PVIY010018262.1:0-47969 GCA_004026745.1 Myrmecophaga tridactyla | reverse complement strand
CCAGCCTCTCAGCTCTGCCTGTTTGTTGTCTTTGTGCTCAGATGTGCTTTTCCTCTTCGTCCACAGAGAGACCCAAACCTATATTTTCATGACCCCCTTTCGGCACCCAGATATCCAGGCCAGGGAAGACTGTGAGTGGCCCTGCTTCAGCCCCAGTACCCCACCCCCCGACCCCACATATTGCTCCTGTGCCCTGGGAGATGGTCTGTTTCACACATGCTCAGGTCACAGGCTCACATCTGGAGAACTGGAACTGGCCCTACTGGGACCCACGACATGGAAAAAAGCAATTGCCACATCAGTCCTAAAGTACTGACGAAAGCAGAGGGTACTCATGCAGAACGGGGCAGGTGGGGACCTAGGAGATGGGGAGGAAAGCATCGGGGTGTTGGACAGGATTGCATAAAAGGAAACAGGCAGGAGGAGGGGGAAGAGCAGTAGGTGGAAAAAAAATATTGAGCTCAGCATTTTCTCAGAAAAGACAAATAGGAGGAGGCACACATGGAACAATTTTCACAGATACCAAACTAGGTTAGTTACATGAAAGGTCAAAAGCAGAAAGGTGGGAGGTCTGAATTCCCCACAACCATACCAAGTGGTTTCCAGACTTGACAGTCACGCCCCGGGTTTGCTCGTGTGGAAGGACTCTCTTTTCCAAGAGAGAAATGAAAGCCACATTGTGACAGGCCAGCCTGTGGACCCTCCTCAGGAGTGGAAGTGAAGAAACTGAAAATGTTGGACCCCTGGAATAGCATTTGGCTACCCCCCAAACCTTGCATGAAGTGGCATACAAAAAGGTCCGAAAAATAAACAATCTCGCAAGATCTATTATCATCTCTGCCCGAGGCTCACGTTCTGTATTTTGTGAGGTGTCCCATAATGCTAACAAGGCAAGTCTCACTGTTTCCCTGACTTCCTGATGATTTACAGCTCACTAAGGACAAGTCTTGAGATCATGTGATAGATATGTATAAATTATATGTATATTTCTTCCCTGGATTATAAAAGGTGCTTCAAAAAATTATTTTATGGTCTAGAGAAGAGTGTGCTGAGGACCAGACATCTGAATTCTGCCCTTGTTAGGGATGCACAATATATACTGTCTTATTATTTTTACTGCTTTCTAAAATCCTTGAATTATTTTACTATGCTGCGTGTAAAAGCATATATGGTGGGTGGTGCAACGGTGGCTCAGAGGCAGAGTTGTTGCCTGCCATGCCAGAGACCTGGGTTTTGCCCATGCAAAATAAATAGCGTACACGGTGATTATGATACAGCCTCTTGGCTGCAAGTGTCACGAGTCAACATCACTCAGTATTTTCACAATGAACCAAGAACTTCCATCCAGGGTCAACTCCTCTACGTCTGGGACAATAAATCCAACTTTCCTTTCCTCTTTGGACACAAATGTAATCCAGAAATTTGGCTTTGCCATATCATTAGGGTCTGGATCAGGCACTAAAGAAGCACCCAACCAAACCATAGTGTTTTCTCCACCCAGGGGGGAGCTGTTCAAAACCCCACCCATGGAATTCCTTCATAGCTGCTGCCAAAAACTGTCATTTAGAAGTGATCCCTGGGCCTTGTTTAATCTCAGAGACAGGAGGGGAGATCACCAATGTCCTTTTGTATCATACTCCCTCTCACCTTCAAGGCCTTGGAGGTAATCACGGAGGTAGAGATGTCGTTGAAAAGGCCACAGCAAAGCTGACTTCTCTTGAGAAATAACAGGGACATCTGCTTTTATTTTCCCCTCTCCTTTCTCTCTGTGGGGGGACCTCTTACCATTGCTCTTGTCTGCTACTCTGGTTTTTAAACTAAATTCTGAAATAAATAGAACTGTTAAAGAGATAGGAATTAAAGGTGAGAAATAAACAGCCCAACTCATGGGTGATAGTGGAATGATTCACTGTAGGGGAAGCTGCGCCCAAAGCCATGAGCTCAGGCTCCCTAATCAGGGCCATCACTTTGGGGTGCCGTGTGTCCCAGTTTGTGCTGCCAGAGCAACACAGAAGCTCAGGGACAAAACATGGGGACCAGGAGTGAAAGTTCCTACCTGCCAAGGTTAAAGGACAGAACCTACCCTAAGGCACCTACAAAGGACCAGAGATACGAACGACTCCCCTCTCCCCACCAGAAAATGCGCGTCTACCTTGTGAAATCAGCTCTCCTTTGACAACTGTGTCAAAAGATAACAATTCAGTTTGAAGCCAAAATATCTGCATTGAGTTCCAGCTCTGCCACTTATGATGCTCCCGAGCGTGGGCAGGTCCCCTTCCTCCTTTGAGACATGGATTCTTCACTTGCAAAAGTGGAATAACAGCACCCAACTCGCCAGGCTCTGGTAAAAGTAAATGAAATAATATCTGTGAAAGTATGTGGTCAATTATACACGCCTGCTATTGTCATGAATGCCCTCAGCCCTTCCACTGAACCAGTCCTGATGTGTATGCCCAAAACTTCCCTTGATGTAAACTTAGATAAGCTTTTAAGAGGGCAAAAGTGTAATGAGGGAAGGCCACAAAAGCGATTTGCACCAAGCTACAGATTCTCCAGGGATAATTCGTCTCCTGCTCCCTGGTCAAGAGGCTCTCCCAGGGGTGATGCCTGACCTGAGTTTAGGGATTTGTCAGGAAAAGACAGAGCGGGAAGGTACAGACCTCTCCCAAGATGGATACTTAAATAACTATCATGAATTATGAGTTAAGATAACCTGATTTAAAATAGCAACAGTCATCACTTGAAGCTGTACGTGACATTGTTTAGAAAGGAAAGAGGGTGCGGTATAGTACGGGATTGTTCTTTGGAACTGGTGTATGGTGGGAGGGGAGTTCAGTTAAGGGAGAAAAAACTGTTTTTTGGATAAATTTCTTTGTTAGAGTTTGATTAACTGGTCTATTCATTATATCCTCTTTGTCATAAGCTTTTTCTGGGTTTAATGCCAACAGGCAGAGTCCAGCCTCAATGGCAACAGACTAGCAAGGGACTGGAACCTTTCCTGGTGATATGGCAGAAAGAACCAATCCCCTGTGTACTCAGCACATGAGGGCTTTTGCTCACTCACTACAGAATTGTTGGATGTTAGAAAAGAGAGAGTCCTTAGAGATCATCCACTTCAACGTGCCCATTTCACAGATGAGGAAACTGAGGCTCTATGAGAGAGTCAGAGTCCCCATGCCAGTTTGAAATGATTTATGTACACTAGAAAAGCCATGTTTTGCAATCTATCTTGTGGGGGGCAACTGTTTCTTCTAATCCCTGTTTAGTACTGTAGGTTGGAAATTTGATTAGGTTATCTCCATGGACCTGTGACTCACCTAATTGTGGGTATTAATTTTTGAATAGAGGGAGATGTGACTCCACCCATTCCAGGTGGGTCTTGATTACTTTACCAGAATCCTGTAAAAGAGGAAGCATTTAGGAGAAAGTTTGAAAATGATGAGAGCAGCAGAGACGTGAGAACTACAGAGACCACCAGCCAGCAACCTTTGGAGATGAAGAAGGAAAACTCCTCTGGGGGAGCTTCATGAAGCAAGAGGCCTGGAGAGGAAGCTAACAGATGTCACCACGTTGGCCATGTGCTTTTCCAGTGGAGAGAGAAACTTTGACCTTCATCGGCCTTTCTTGAGTGAAGGTAACCTCTTGTTGGTGCCTTAATGTGGACCTTTTTATAGACTTGCTTTAATTGGGATATTTCTTGGTCTTAGAACTGTCAACCAGCAACTTTTTAAATTCCCCTTTTTAAAAGGCACTCAGTTTCTAGTATATTGCATTCTGGCAGGTAGCAACTAGAGCAACCCCAGGGTTGTATGGTCAAATTTTTCATTACTCCTCTCTGCATACCCCTTCCTCAAACCAGAGTTCACATTTAAACCTGGACACGGAAATTACCATGACCATTCTAGCTGCCAGTGATGACTTTGTACTCTGAAAAAGGTGTTCCCTCTTCCATTCTATAGATGCTCATGTGCTGCTTTATGTATTTTGTGTGTCTGCTACAGATCAGTGCCTTCAGGACAAAGACTCTGTTTTGTGTTTCTTTCTAATCCTGACATTGTAGGCTAATATATGCTGAAAGGTGTTCTTTCAATTATACCAACCCTGTACATATTTATAAATAATCTTTACAAATAGTTACACCAATTGAATCTCAAAAACTACAGCAGCAATCTTTTAACTAAAAACAAAGAAATAATATATATCTATCATTTAGAACTTTTGTAGGCTATTGAAACACTTTATAAATCCTGTGATAAGTACTGCACACAAAGCATCTCAAATAAAATAAGCAAAAACAAAATGAGCCACACGAAAACTTCTCTTGTTGGTTTCCCCCAAAGAACTAATGTGGGTATATTGTATTAATGTTTCCCAGTAAAAAACGTCAAATTAGCTCTGCCTTATTAGTAATTATTTGCAGATAAATCCTGACTCTTATTAAACATTTTCCAGCTCTTTCTATTCTTACCAACTTTTGAAGGGATATTTTATCCATTAATTTCAGCATCACTTAATAAATGTACCAGAGTAGTTACAATGCAAGTCCCAGAACCAGTCTTTCCTCTGATAAAACCATAATCAGCAGTTGCTTGGGGATGTGGCCATTTGGAGGAAACCATCCATCTCCTTTCCTGCGTCTTTTGGCCCAGCCTGTCTTAGAATATTTACTATCCTTCATTGAAAAATAGTATTGCCTTTTCCTGAAAGTTGAATTTGTTCTTTTTCTGAACTATAATGTTGAAATTTAACAGTACAATAGTGTGATCAAAATGAAATATTTCCCTTTATAATATAAGCAAATGCTTTTCTGAACCTAAAAACCAAAGGAGTTAAGACCCTAACATGACAGGATGGCATGTTTTGGGGAAGGGAAAGGTATGTGTGCCATCAAAACAACCTTGGAAATTTATGCTTAAGTCTTCCCCTTCAGAAAGCAAAGCTCTCTTCCATAAATGGGAAATGATTACATAAGAAAAAGGGGGAAATGCCATAAGACTGGTTCTCAAATGTTAACTGACAATGACATTACCTTGTTAGAAAACAAATTCTCAGGAGTATTTAAGGAAGGTGTGATGAAGATGGGAGTTTGTTGCCTGACTCAACTCATTCCATCCTTTCCTATCGGCAGAACCGTATTTTTCCTGAGTATGTGGCTGCTCTATGAAAGGACATTTGCCAGTTTTCATTGCAGCTAGAAAGGCTAGGAGACCAAGATACACCCAACAAAAAGCAAAGAATACCTGGGAAACTTCTTGGAAGTCTCCTCAAACTGGAGAAGGCTGCCTTTTTATCCCCTCTTCTCCTCATGGCCTGGTAGGTAGATGTAAAGGCCTGGCTCTCTCACAACCATTTTAGATGATGAAGTGGAAAAAACCTTCTGAGTATGTCATGGTGAGAGAAGATCCTGACTCACTGATTTCACTATGAAGCCACCATTTCAGCCCTGGGTGTTTTAAAACATGAGAAAGAAACAAACTTTTACCCTTGGGATTTTTTTGATAATATGAAATCCAACCTAAGCCTAACAGATAGAAGAGTTGCCACAGGTTGAAGGGCGGGTAGCATAGAAGTGGGAGATTGGAAGTATGGATGCTAAACCTCCCATACTTTATGGTTTTTCCCGTCCTGTTAGGTAGTAGGATGTTATATTCCTTCACACAGAAAATTAGCCCCCCAACTCTCCCAACATACTTTATGAGCTCTGAACTTCTAGTTCTGTTTTTTCCAAACCCTTTATTTAGTATATCCATTTCTCTCTACAAGTGTTGTAAGCTCCAACAACAAAACTGACATGAGTTTAATTTCATTTTAAAAGTAAATATCTTTTATATCACTTAGAATTTAGTGTAGGGTTGGAGAAGTTCTTACAGAGTGTAGGCGAACATGACCAATTAGTGTCAGAAAGACATCTCCATTTAAAAATAAGGAAGCAATACCATAGAAATTTCTTAATTTTTCAAAAGGCCTTCCTCTGAGGTTTTTAAGTCATAAACTTCTCCTTCCAAGGTTAGACTTAAGAAGACTGAAATGACTAGAACTCTTCTACGACTCTATGCCTTGAATTTAAGTCTAATCCTGCACCTAACAGTCTCTAGCAATTAATAATTAGCAATAATAATAATAGCAGCAAAGCATTCTGTAATGTTTACTCTGCATAGACACTAGTCTAGGTGTTTTACAAATATTATCTCATCATAACCCTATAATATAAATATTGTTATTGCCCTAAAATTGACATATGGAGATGTTATAAGGCATTAGGTGGAGACACTGGAATTTGTTCCTAGGCAAACAGCATAGAAAGAAAGAATGCTGTAAGTAGAAGATTTGTGTGGGCTTCATATTCTGTGTTAGATCACTAATTCTAAATTCATGTTTACTATATGGCTATAGCAGATTGAGTAGTATGGAGTCTAGATTTGTCATTTTCATGAGAATTAAAAAAAAAAAAAGTCTAGCCCGCTTGTTTTTGCAGCTTAAAAGAAGGTTGGACTTGGTCACAAATGAGAAGATTAGCTAGATATCACATTGACCTAATCCATCCCCAGAGTTTGCCAGAATGGGAAATTCAGTGATTGCCATAAGGGGAAATTTTTAAGTGGCCTGTTATTGCACGCGCAGACCCCACACCACTCAGTTATGACGACGGCAGGAATTTCACCAGGGGCCGCGCAGGGCTGAGTGCAGCCCAGCAGGGATGGGCCGAGAGGACCAAGAGGAGAAAGATCTCATTTCAGTGACGAGATCTTTGTATAAACAAAATCCGGCTAATCTCTTCCAAAGCCTGAGACAGTGATTTGGCTCTTCCTGTTTACATTATTTAGGTGATCTCTTTTCTGAACGCTTTGAACTAATACTAATCATCTTTTTACAATTTTGCTCCATTTGAGCTTCCTTGGCAGTGAAGAGTCACAGACAACACTGGATCATGCAGAGGTAAAGTAAAGAATTCCTCTTCAACTTAAAAAAAAAAAATATATATATATATATATATATATACATACATATATATTTTTTAAACAAACAAAAAGAAAAAAATGAAAAGAGCAATAAAAATAATCTAGAACCTCCCTATTAATTTTTACAAATAAATAAAATATTTGCTTTTGAACCCAAAGACATTTTTATCCATCTGGATTGATATAGTTCTGATTGGGACAGAGCCTTGTGTGAGATAATGTCTCCAGGTTCAGCCCCAGCCCTAGCAGGGAGAAACGAGGTATTGCTAACAAACAGGAAAAGCCCGGAGCCTAGGACGTCAGCTGGGGAAATCCACACCTAGCTCTGAGCGCGGGTCTCAGTATTGCAGGTCGCTTTTGCCCTCTGGTGGCCATCATTGAGACCTACATGCAAAGTGTAAATTCTCTCTTTAAAAACAAGACTCAGATAATCAGACAGGCCCTATCCCTCACATTTGCCAGGGATAAGAATATAAACCAATGTCTGCATACCATTGCTATACCTCTTTAAAACTTATATGGCAAGCTAGAAAGTTATTAAATAAAAGAGGCACTATCCTCCCACCTTGAAAAATATACCTTCGTAACGATCGGGAAGCCCAGTCTCAAATTAAAATTCTCAGGCTCCTTAAAATTCCATGCCAATCATGGAGACACAGGGACAGTTGGTCTCAGGCCCAGCCCCATTCCTCCCAGCCCCCCTCGGTGGCACTGAGGGGCTGCTCCAGCAGGTACACGGGCCCCCTGGCCCCCCACCCCCCACCCCCTCTGAGCTCCGTACACACACCTGCGCAGAGCCCCCTCCTCCTCACACACTCACCAAGGCCTAGGGAAATGAACACAAATTGGCACACTCAGGAGCAAATCTAGGGGAGCAGATATTACAGGTTCAAGAAACAAGCTGGGGACTGTTTGGACAATGAATTCTGGGGTTTCTGATACTCTATGTGCACGTGCTAGATGTTTGCGGCAACCAACCTACCTGGTTTCCCTAGAACTGTCCTGGTTTGGGTGCTGCAAGTCTCATCTCTAGGGAAACTCTTTACTGAGATGCTAAAATTTCCAGTTTTGGGTAATGCATGCAAAAGTTTAGAGGAATGGGGCAAAACCCACAAAGCAGCCCAAAGAATGGGGGTTGAAAACAACATTATATTTAATGTTAAATGGATATGTTATCTGTCTTTCATGTTCGATGCCACTGGTCTTTCCCCAAGCAATGATAAATGTAATCATTATTTATGATTCACAATAATAGGTGTTCCATTGTGGCTCAGTCTGAGTAATACAGGTAAAGTGTGCAATTTAAGTGTGTTGTAACCGTGAGCATCAACAGTCTCTTTGACTTTGCCTAATGTGCTTCATATTGAGATGGATGGTGCTGGTTTAATTTTCACATTGCAGATATTGTTATTATGCTTCCTGAACTCCTTCTGAGTTTAGATAAATGAGATCAATTATATATAGTCTGTTTAATTAGTCCCTACTATTCATTACTACTAATTGTCATGTTAACAAGCTTATTTTTTGGTTTGTTGAACATTAGCATTTATATATCAGAAAAGGAATACAGAATAATAGAACATTTCAAACAAACACTTATTTTCATATTTTTATGATAAATATTTGTATATATTTATCTGCTATATATAATATCAATATTTTTATTATTTTTATATGATTTGGCTGTGTGAAGTTGGTTCTCTAAAATGTTTCTGATCTTAAAGACAAGTCCTTTTGGATCCATGATTTACCTTATAAGGGGCTCTGTAGCCTGAGATGGGCCCAAACGGGGACAAAGGGCCTACTGCAAATTGGATGTCAATGTAGGATGAAGTAAAAATCTCTCAATGAGATTTCCTTTAGAGAGGAAAACAACGTTTATAGGAAATCAAACACAAATATGTAATAGAGTTTGGTTTGAGATCTATACAGCTGTCACAAAAACATATGGTCCAATAGATTTATAAGTTTACAAAGGAAATTACTTTGCCAAAAAAAAAATCATTTATTTTTGATGATGCTTACATTTAAGAACTAAGTTTTTTATGTTACTTGGAAACAGATGCTAAACTGCAAAACTTAACTAGGAACCACATTTCAGAAGTGATATCTGACTTCTTTATTGATTTTGCTATTTAGTGAACATAGAAAAAGAAGAGTATTTCTTCCATTAACAAAGCAAACAGGACATCTGTGCACAAGAAACTTCAAGACTAAATTTGGTGGAAGAAATTCATTGTTGTGAATGGAATAATTGACTTGCAGATAAAGAAACTTTAATATTCCACATCTAAAAATTGGGAATGATCTCACAGGTGTTAAGAATTTCTTTTTCTTGACTTTTTTTTTCAGTTAATTTTATTTTTTACTTTAACCTTGGTTTAGGAAAAAACACAAAATGAATTTCAGACAATCAGTGAGGGAAGAGGAACTCATCACAGCCGTAGCTTCAAAGTCTGAAAGTTGAGAGGTCTCCGTTTCCAGATGTGTTGGTTTGAAAGGATTGTGTACCCTAAAAAGCCATGTTTTAATCCCATGGAGGCAGCCATTCTCTCTAATCCTTATTCAGCACTGTGGGTTGGAAATTTGATTGGATTATCTTCACGGAGATGTGACACACCCAATTGTGTGTATTAACCTCTGATTGGAAGACGTGACTCCACCCATTCCAGGTGGGTCTTGATTAGTTTCCTGGAGTCCTTTAAGAGAGGGAACATTTTGGAAAAAGCTTGAGAGCCACAAGAGAGCCCCAAGAACCACGACAACCCACACAGCCAGAGACCTTTGGAGATGAAGAAGGAAAATGCCCCTTTGGGGAGCTTCATGAAACAAGAAGCCTAGAGAGAAAGCTAGCAGATGTCGCCAGGTTTGCCACGTGCCCTTCCAGTTGAGAGAGAAACTCTGAACTACATCAGCCTCTCTCTCGAGAAGGTAACCTCTTGTGGTGCCTTTGTTTGGACATTTATGTAGACTTGTTTTAATTGGGACATTTTCATGGACTTAGGACTGTAAACTCACAATTTAATAAATTCCTCCTTTTTAAAGCCATTCCGTTCCTGATATATGGCATTCAGGCAGCTAGCAAAGTAGAACCCCAGATTTGAGGGGGCTTCACCCACCAGAGCAGCCCAGGACTCAGAGCAGAATAGGATCTGCGGGCACCACAGAGTTCTGCATGGTAGATGCATTATTTAGATGTTATTTCCTTTACACTATTTTTGTTTATTTTGAAAATCATCCCTGAATCTTTATCAAATGAACCTTAGCTGGACTCAGGCACAGAACTAAAAAGGAATCAATGTGCCTGGGTCAGGAGTGAGAGCAACCAAGGTGAAGATTCATCTTATTCGAAAGGCTCAGCACTTCAAGGCTTGGCCACCCCTACCCAGGTGAAGATTTGTCTTACATTCCCAGCCTCAGGCTTTGCATTTTTATTAAGTGAAACAGTGGCCTCGTTCCACGTGGATCATCAAGCACTGAGAGGTGAAGGAGGCCAGGTTTGTCTGGAGTGCCCTCCTCCCTGCGCTCTCAGAGGCTTCTGCACAATCCACCCCTGCTCCCCCTGCTGGCATCTCTGGGAATTGCTACACTACATCATTTTTAACTTCCTCTCAATCATTAAACAGGACTGCATTTCTCTAATGAAGAGTGAAGGGACATTTACCCCACTCAGATATCATCATAACTTATTCTAATTCTGGTTCTCCTTCAGGAGACCCTGATGACGGAATCTCAAATGTTTAGAAAGCCACTGATGGAGGCATCTGTGTGTGGACACAAATTAGATCAACTTTCAAAATGAACATATAAGTGGTAACTCCTACATCAATTTGTAGTACTGGCCTTACAACCAACCATGTGAGCTCTCTGCAACAGGAAGAGAACAGGCATTTTCCTCCACCTGCATGTGGCCCTGGCAGTAAGGCTGAACATCCTGAAGGAAACCATTTCCTGAAGGCAAGAATTTTTAGCCCTCCCCTCTACCCATTCAATCTGGTGTTTATTTATTCTACAGGTACTGACAAAGTACTCTGTGTTAGACACTGTCATTGGTTTTGATCACATCTGGGTGAATTTAAAGTATAATCCCATAATAACATCCTTCTTGGTTTTTATCATTACGAGACAAAATGTACAAATCCTGAAGCCGAGTTTGCTGTGCGAGGGTTTGACCCTGGGCTGACTTGGCAGCCTCTTTGTTCTCAATCGTAAATTCTTATTTTGCCTAAATACATACATGCATGATTCCAAGAAAATGGTTTCTGCAGCACTGTCTGATGGCCTGCTGTGCTGGTTTGAAGTTGTCATGTACCCCAGAAAAGGCCATGTGCTTTTAATCCATCCCGGTGGGTGCAAATGTATTATGGGTGGGACTTTTCGGTTCAATTGAGATATGGCCAAGCTGTTCAAGATGGGTCTTAATCCCTTTACTGGGTCCTTTATAAGGGTAAGAGAGAGAAAATACCCAAGGATATTTGGAGAGAGCTCAGAGAGAAAAAGCACCGGCAGACACCAATCAGATGCCTTCCCATGTGACAGACAAATCCCAGATGCCAGCAGCTTTTCTTCAGAGAAAGTATCTTCTTTTTGATGCCTTAATTTGGACATTTTCATGGCATTTGAGCTGTAAATTTGTAACCAAAGAAATCCCCATTGTAAAAGCCAATGCAGTTCTGGCATATTGCATTCTGGCAGCATTAGTAAACTGAAACACATGCCTTTTGGGCTCTTCTCCATTCTCCTTAGAGCTTACAAAGCAGAAGCTCCCTACATCCTTGCTTTCTTTTTCCCAAACTTTGTTTTATTATCCAGCTCTAGGGGCTCCTTGGGGAGCATACAGCACCATCATTTCACATTTACCCAGAGCCTGCTACATGACAAATGTATAAATAACAGCTTTACTTTTCACGAAAACACTGCAAGGTAGCTATTATTATCCTGGCTTCCAAATATGACTACTATGACTCAGAAATGTTAAGCAAGTGGAACAAGCTTATATTCTAAGTAAATGGCAGGCTGAGGATTCAACCCCAAGTTTGTCTAGTTTCTAAATCCATGCTTTAGCCATTTCATCAAACATGCAGGAGTCACCCTAGATAATAAGAGCAGTGATGATAATAGTAACTAGTTTTCTCATTGATCTGATGGTCAGTTTTATGCGTCAACTACACTAAGCCTCCAGTTTATTCCATCGAATATCAAAGTGCTACTGTGAGGTGTTTTGCTGATGTGGTTAATATGTACAATCTGTTGACAAAATTGAAGGAGATTATCCTTGGTAATTTAGGTGGGCTTGAGCTAATCAGTTGACAATCCTTAAGAGCAGAACTGAGGTTTCCCTGAAAAAGAAAAATTCCACTTGTGGACAGCAGCTTCAGTTCCTGCCCAAGAGTGTCTAGCCTACTCGTCCTGAAAACCTGCCCTGCAAATTGCTGTCTTGCCTATCAACCCCCACAACCACATAAACCAATTCTTTGCAATAAATCTGTCAATACGTGTACACACACACACACACACACACACACACACACACACACACATGTCCTACCACTTCTGTTTCACTGGTGGAAACCCGAGAAAATGTGCATACCCTTTGTCCCCAGAAAAATGTTTTCTTTTTTGTGCTATTAGATTCTAGGCTTCTAATGCTATGTTGACATCCTCCGTTTCTCTCCATATATCTACTCCAGCATTTCCAGTCTTCAGCCACCAAATTCAACAAATGCAGAGAGAAGGGGGTTGGACTGAGGCCACAAAATCTCTGTTCTAATCCCTAAATTACCCTAGAAAAATGTTTTCTTTTTTGTGCTATTAGATTCCTGCCCCTACTGTACCATAATGACCTCCCCCTGAGATGGCATACCTTGACACATAAACCAGGATTCAATTGTTCAGCAAATAAAATACAGACTTTTGTTTGCATTTACTTGGGTACAAGGCTTGATGGCAACAAACAAACAGAACATATTCTGAAGTCTGTGAAATTCAAAATGCTGTAGCTTTTCTTTGAATCCCATTTAGCCAATATGATATTCCCTATATTTAGCATTTACTGAAAACCTGTTTTGTGTCAGGCTTTGCAGTCTCTTTGAGTGGACTTGGATCAGTTGCAAGTAAACCAGTAAAGATGATTCTTTATTTCTGTCACTCTGAGGGACGAATCAGGGCTTATTCTGGTACAGCCCTTAAAAAAGCATTTTTACAACATTAAAAGCCTGAGGAGACTAAGTCTTTCTTTGTCAAGTTCTCAGAGGTGCTTCTCATCATCCCCCCACCACCACGTGCCTACATCATTTCAAGAAAAATTCAGTTTCTGTCTCATTTGTTTGCTTGTTTGGGGTCATGTTAACCATTTTCTTCACCAAGGGCAGAGAGAATGACTCCCAGATTCCAAGTTCCAAATTCCCTTCAAGTTCCTACAACTGGTAGGTTCTCCCTCTAGTTCAAGGATACATAAATCAAAATCATCATATGATAACCCCCATTTAATTACTGACTTTATATATTAGTTCCAGACAATTTTATGAAGTGCCTTTTTTTTTTACAAGTGAGTAAATAGTGACTCTGTAAGTTTAAACAACCGGTCTGCCATTATAAAATAAGAATCTAATTTAAATAAAACAATGGTCATAGAGCAAGAAGATAAAGTGTCTCAAAATAAAATGTCAAAATATATTGGCTTTTTCCAACCAATGAGCAGGGGATCCATTGGATCAATTTACCTTGTGTGTCTGCACAGAGACTAGAAACAATTTTTGGAAAACTGGATCCATATCACATGGGTACAGATTGGCACTGTTTCGGGGATCAATTCTCAAAATAGCTAAAAATATCTCTTTGTCTAAAACTGGAGCCAAATTTATCTACAGGGTCACAATTAAGCACAATGAATTGTTACTTCAGAGATTGTTATTTCAGCATCAGAGTATCAGCAAAGTCTGAAATAGAGATTCAGATTCACCAATTCCTGGCTAAATAATTTTAATTAGTTCTGAAAACCTATCTGCTAAGTGACAAATTCTTAAATATACATATATTTTTTCTTATCTTAATGGGAAAAAATATGACATGTTCAATCCTAAATTGTCAATTCTCTAGATATTGAATGCATGAGAGATATCTGCATCATCTTAGCTCATATATCAATGAATTCAGACCCCATTAATTCATAGTATGTGATAAGATGGACCTACATTTAATTTAGAATTAGGTATAAAGAAAGGCATTGGAAAGTACAGGTAACAGTATAGGAGCAAGTCTAAAACTCCTAAAAAGAACAAATCTTCCATGGACTTCAGTAGCATCTAATTCTGTAACATTTATTAGATTGCTAATTAGGACATATGCTAACTGAATCACTTTAGCATTCTTCTACAATGTCTGATAGGCTGCACTTTACTGACATAATTCCAACCAAATCTCTAGAGCAATTGAAATTTAGTTCATATAATATTTTGTGATAAGATACTTCTGTTGAGTCAATTGATGAGTATCATATTGTCTGAAATTGTAATGTCAAAATATTACATTTCTTAGAACATATTCAGTCTATTTAGGGGGAAAATGTCATACCAATAAAGTGAGTAATTAAAAAAAAGTAAGTATCAAATCTAGAATCCAAATCCAGGTTTCTTCTCTTTAAGCCCACACTTTTGCCACTTTCTACCTGTCAGCATTCTCAAATGATAAGTGCTTAATTTTATTGCTTCTGCAGACTCTGTGAGCCCAACCACCTTGAGGAAATCAGTGTTCTCTCTTGGACTAGTGTCCACACCATGCTCTGAACCCCACCTCACAACCAGATAAACTTTTATTGACCCTTCTTTCCATGCCAGGTACTGTCCCTTCTTCACCCATAACCACCCATGATACAAATCCAGTCATTTCCATTTCACAAGAAATTGTTAGCAAAAAGCCACTTTGCTAGAAAGAAATGGCAGCCAGAATTCAAAGAGAGGTTTTATTCTGAAGTTCACATTCTTTTTTTACCTGAGAGAGTGATCATGAGAAGGGATATCCTGAATTATAAACCAGCGAGCTTCTGTTCTATTCGCCCACCCAGTCCACTTCCTTGAACTCTGCACAGAGGGAAGGTGGTTTAGAGAGACTGAGTTCATTGAGTCCAAGGTAGGGCGATTAGAAAAGCAAAGCCAAGAGAAATAAGTATATCTCTGCTCATTTCTGAGTTTCAAAATGGAGTTTTCAAACTCAAGACAAGGACGGCACAGACAAAAAGCATTTGGAGTTATGAGAGCCTCGGTCTTTTGAGCTGAGACCTTGACCTAAAAAAAATAGGCAAAAAGGAAACTGCCCTGCCCAGTGTTTTACCTTGGTTGACACAGACCAGAAAAAGATTCTTTCTCTTTGGGCTCAGGAGATGCAGTGATTGACACAGAGAAGAGGATGAGTGAGTCTGCCTGGGAAGCAGCTCTTGGTCCCCTCACACTCCACCTCGCCCATCCCAGCCATGCCAAGCCCTTGGGGAGGTGGACAGCAGGAGCAGCCCCCCAGGCAGGGGATGCGGGCTCAGGACTTCTCACTGTTGTCACTGAGAATGGACAATCGTTCAGAATTTTCTTTCCTGCCATGGCACTGGAGAGTGGAATCTGTTGTTTTGGATGCTGGAGAATGGCTTTGCACAAGTGTTGCAGGCTCCTAATGCTCCCAGGAGATGTGGGAGGTAGTCAGATGTTTTTAAGAGGGATATGATAGGACCTTGAGGAGGTGAAAGACCTGAAAGTTCCTTGGAACAGAATGAAAGATGCATCAAGGTTCATTGGACTGGTACCTACATGGAGAAAGGGACTTCATAGCACTAATTAGGTGCCTCTCCCTGATGCCAGGATATAAAATAATCTCTCGGGAATTTAGATACAGTCCCAGGTGTGTAGTGAGTGGAAATTCTAAATTAATGGAATTTACCCCTAATTTTCTAGTGTTCTGCTGTCAAGCAGGATGAGACATTGAGATAGTAACTAAATCATAAAATCGGTTACATTGGCCTATTAAGCATTCAGATTTACAATTATTCCCACTGCACTGGGTTATTTTGTTCATTTTCATGAAAAAGCTCACTTAATTCATTTTATAAATAACAAGCTTTCAGTGTGATGAAAGGGAATGATTCTTCTAAAAACAAAGAAGGAAATCAAAATAGAATTTGCAAATTTGTGCACCAGGTGGAAAAGTCTCATCCATTCCCATATCATTAACTGTGTATTTTCATAATGGGGGCTTCTAATTCTATATTGACATCCTCTGTTTCTCTCCATATATCCACTCCAGGATTTCCAATCTTCAGCCACCAAAGTCAACAAATGCAGAGAGAAGGGGGCTGGACTGAGGCCACAAAATCTCTGTTCTAATCCCTAAACCAGTACTCAATCAAGATTTAATAAATTATTAAGTGAACAAATATTTCATTTGTTTTTGTGTTTGTTTGTTTGTTTGGAGGAGGGTGGCGGTGCATGGTCCAAGAATCAAACCTGGGTCTCCCTCTTGGAAGGCAAACATTCTACCACTGAACCATCGGTGCACCCCGATTTATTTTTCAAAGAAATCATCAGGGTGATCTGTTTGCAGGCAGTTCTGTTTGGCTTTTGAAATTTAGATTGGATTTCTATTATTTTGCAAACAGAATGGGGTACATTTGTTCTTTTTTGGGGTTCTGAATGAGGAAGCTTCAAAAACAGCTATTCAGAAGTGATCAGACAGAGATGGAAAGTGTCTGGCAATGTAAATTCCTCTCTAAAGACTAACAGTGCTCAACAAAGGAGAATATGATGTTCTATGGGAAACTGAGGTCCTTTCTGGATTCTTCCAAGCAGAATCCTGACCCTGCCTGCCTGCAGTCCAAGGGGTAACCTGTGTTCTGAAATCTTAGAGAAAGGCATGCTCTTAATTACCACTTGGATGGAGGATTGCCTCTAAAGTCTTATTCCTGACACTTTTCAGGAAGCTCAGAACTGCAGTCCCACCTGTGCCTTTCTCTTCCAAAGCCTGTGGTGGCCTTGGCAGATGGCTAGGCCCCCTGCTCCTTGCTTTGGCTGCAGCTGTGATGAGGTATTTGGTCACCACATTGAAGTGATAGCTGCGTAGCTCTGCCAGGGCTTCCACACACTGGTTGTAGGCTGCAAGAAGTTGGCAATTTCCAGAGGACAGGACATATTCCCTCAACGAAGGTGCTGAGCAGATTTCTTCAATGAAGGCCTTATGGGAAGGAGGCATATAGTCCCTCATTCTGTGCAGAAAGTCAGCTGAAAGAAACAATCCAGAACAATATTATTGCTCCAAATGGAAATGTAGGAAAGCCCTGCTTACATTTCTAGGAACACTGCTGCAGAAACTGTTATATTGTCCTAAATGTCCAATCTACTTTGCTTACTCTTGCTGATAAACTTGAAATACTTAAATGCATATTTCTGACTGCTGACAGGTGATGGGGACAGAAAAAAGAATAACTTCTTGTATACCTGAATTGAAATTTTATCAATAAATCTCTATATATTTATTATTCACCAAATGTGAATGAAGAATCTCGCGAGCCACTATGAGCGATAACCACAAATGTAAGGCACAATCCCTGAAACTGGTCAGCTAAACAATCTGGTGAATTCTGTTCCCCAAGTGCTTTGTTTTGGAAGGAATAGTGGGAAAGAAGAAAGTTATCAAGTTTATAAGGGCACTGCAAAATAAAGACCAACTGTTTAAGTTACAGTGTCTTGAAGTAAAGTGGTTTAAAAATGAAATCAAAAGATATTTAGAGGAAACATGTATTTAGTATTTTGCTTGGTAAGTCAAGTATAAACATCACCAAATACAAACTCTTGGAAGAATTATTATAGTTTTGGAGGAATGACTTTTGTGGATGAGGTTGGACTCTGTATGACTCCAAGTTGTAGTTCATTTTCTTTACTTCTTCAGCATGAAGTGCCTTTGGGGCAGCTGTTGAACATTTGACTTGGTGCTGGCAGGTAAGGAAGTGAGAAATTTCAAGCTTCCAAAGAGATACTTTCCTTTTCTGGTCTAAATTGTTTTGGCTCAAGTTTGCCCCATTTTGATGGGGAAGAGCTTTAGACGAGGAGCTTAAACCCATCACCACCTGGCTCTAGTCTCATCTTTCCATAACCTTCAAATTCCAGACACCTCCCTGGAGATGTCTTTCTTAGAGAAAGAAAGCTACTACCTAAGGATCCAAACCAAATTCATAAGGAACAGCTGGAAATAAAGCCATGCTTTAGAATTTGGAAATGAAACCCCAGTTCCTGCTGGTATCTCATATTAATTAACTTGACACAATAACATATGGCAGGCACAAAGTTTCATGGTTAAATGGAGAAGGACAGATGATGTGACATTTTAATTTGTACTTGGTTTTATCAATTGGTAAATGCAGCTCTGAGTTGTCTCCCTCTTATGGAATAACAGAAAAAGAAAAATGCCTGACTTACCACTCAGCTTGCTATGACGAATGCCTAAGAACTCATCAAAAGCATGAAGCACTGTGCTCTGAGCTGCACTCCCACCAGAGTAGGTCAGGGGTTCTTTAGAGACTCCTTCATATATCAACCCCGAAGGCATTGCTGGGTTATCGCTCCATCTAAGCAAGAGTAAAAGTCAGAGAGAAGAAGGGGTCCTCGGAGGTAAAAGTATATTTTGATGCAAAAAAACAGAGAGCAAGCAGGAAAGTACACTTCATTTCAGTGGTAATTTTAGGAGATGGGACAGGCTATCTTTGTAGGATATGTACTTATGCATCATCTTGACTCCCACCTTCATAACTAGTCATATAATCCAGCCCTACTCTTCTTCACTTAAAGGATTCTTGCAGAGAAGTAAAAGATATTTGGAGAAATTTGAAGAGGAATCCTTGGTATTGGTCCCATGACATATTCACTGGAAAAATTCACTTATAAAGATGACATCCGTGCTGGTCAACAAACACACTCTAGGGGCTCTGGAACAGTCTTCCCCACTCCCTGTGCTAATCTCAACCTTGATGACCTGATGTCTGCAAATCCACAAGTTAAACGTAACACACACACACACACACATCCCTTTGCATCTCCCTGAAACAACATCGATAACTGCAGCAGCTGTCACATTAAGTCTTATCAGCTCTAAACACCTGACTTTGTGGGAACAACTAGACTGAATACTTTGTTGATCACAGGTGTTGATAGGATGGGTGGATTAATACGGGTGGGAAGGAAGAGAGCAGAAGACAACCAAGACAACACTGCAGCTGGCCAAAAGTGAAAGTCAAGATGTATAGAAGGCCTTTCCTGCTTGGACTAAGTGGGCTCTTCTTTCATTTCCTTTCTTTCTCTTCTCTCCTCTCCTCTCCTGTACTCATCTCTCTTTAGCTGCTTCTCTTATTCCCTTTATCTTTCTGCCTCCATCTACTTTACTCCTTCCCCTGTGCCTGACCTTTTCTCTAGTCTTGTACAACCACAGAGTGTTTATAGGTAATTCCATAATGAGATATGAATAACAGCAACAAGAACACATTGTTCCATTTGAAATTCACAGTGTTCTACAGTTTATAAAGCACCTCACATTCATTTTCTCATTTGGCCTCAGGGCAGGTATTTTTAACTCCATTTTACGGATGCTAAGACTCAAAGGAGTTAAGTCTCTAAGGTCACATAGAGAATGGGGGAACCAGAACTTGAACCCCAAACCTGTAAGTCTTTCTCTTCACTTTCCCTGAAATGCCACATGTGGATTTCTACTGTTCCTCTGCTTACTAGGAACCAGCTGCCCTCCCTGTTTAATAAATCGCAGGCTTACACTGATGTTTCATCTTCTTCCTGCAATTCTAAAAGTCACTTTTCTCAAGAGGTAAAATACACACATATACACACACACGTCAAAAGTAGTAGACAAACTGCTTTGCTTGCTATCCAGGCCCTTTTCAAGCTCTTCCCTGACACAGGAAATGAACAATAGCTGGGTTTTCTTGTGCAGCCATTTTGGGTTGGCTGTTCTAAGGGTTTCACTGGCTAAACAGCAGGGTGGCCTTTGGAGTGGAGGGACTATTATATCGCAAAGAGAAATGAGGCACAGAAAACAAAGCAGGGCGGACATGGGGGAAGAGCAAAGGAGAGATTTTAATTGTTAGACCACAACAGGCTGTGTCAGGTGACTGTTAGGAGCGAGGGCTCTTTTCCAGGCAGATATGGAATTTAACCTCAGCTTTTGCTACTTACTAATTGTGGACTTTGATTTAATTAATTAGCCTCTCTGAGCCTCAGTTTCCTCATCTGTAAAATGGCAACAATATTTGTATCTACCTTATTGGGTTCTTAAGAGAACTAATTAAAATAATACCTGCTCAGTGCCTGGAAGGTATTAAGCAGTGAATAAATATTAGCTAGTTTACTGTATTATTCAGACTAAGTTGGAATCCTAGCTCCCTCTATAATTATTTTGTAACCTTGAGCAACAAAGCAAATCTCTCTGAATCTTAGTTTCCCCAAGTTGTACCAACTTCCTAAAGGTGCTGGAAGAATTAAATGGGCTTCAGAAAGGTTCTGTGATTTGTTGATGGTATGGACACTGGTCCAATAAATTGCTGAACACATTTTATGGGGAAGAAATATTGAAGATGTGATTTATATTAGTTGGACCAAATACATAGATAGACTTCCTCATGTTTTTCTTTCTAAACTGGTTGATGGTCTCACATAGTCATTTCAGTCTTCTTCACTGGCTCCTTCCCATCCTGATGACTTCTAAATGTTGAATTCTTATAGGGGTCAGTCATTGGACTTCTTTACTCTCAGTCCCCAAGTAATCTTATCTAGCCTCATGGATTTATAAACCAAGTATATTCTTACTATTCACAAATCTTAAACATAGGCTGGACTTCTCTCCTATACTCAAGGCTCTTATATCCAACTGCCTATTATATATTGTCACAGGAATCAACATGTCCCAACCTGAACCTCTTGATTTTCCCTCCCCATCACCAAATTTTTTCCTCTTAGACCTTCTCCTTCAGAGTAAATGGAAGTGCAATTCATTTAGGGGATCAGGTCAAAAATCTTAAAATCATCTTTGACTGATCTTTTACATTCCATATCCAATCCAATAGCACATTCTGTCTACTTCATCTTCAAAATATATCCAGAAACTTACCATTTCTTGGCCCCTCCACTGCTACCACCCTGAACTGCCTCTTAAACACCTTCCTTGCTTCTGACCTTGTTCTCAAATTGTGTATTTTTCACTCCACAGACAGATGGAGAATTTGAAACTTAAGACAGATCGTGTCATTCCTCTTCTCAAAACTTTCCATGTTTGCCTATCTCACTCAGAAAAGAAGCCAACTAGCCCCTCCAAGAATGGTCTCCACTATGGCTCCAGACTCATCTTCTATCAATATTCTCTGCATTTACTTCGCTCCATTCCTGCTGACTTCCTTGCTGCTCTTCCATGTAGACAAACATAAACATCTGTGTCACTACAATTTATGTTCCTTTCAATTGGAAAAGTTATCTGGATGGCTTACTCCCTCATTTCTCTTGGGTATGTGCTAAAATGTCACCTTAGCAGACAGCATTCCTGTGTATCACACTATATAAATATGTTCCTGCCACCACCCTTAACACGTCTAATACCCCAGTTCCTACTTTACATTTCTCTACATTGCTTATTGTCGTGACATGTTGTATAAAATTATTATATTTACTTGCTTATTTATTCATTGCCTGTCTCGTATTATTAAAATGTATCCTCCACAGGAGTGAAGTTGTTTGTTTTACTGTTCAGTCTGCCATGTGGAAAGCACTTACTAAATATTTGACAAATAAATCAATGAATGAATGATAATAATCTATAACTGTGTATCATATATCCAGAGTATATAGACCCAATGTCATTTCTAGAAAGGACCTGACCAGCTTGAAAGAGCCATCTGATGTCTCAAATATCCAAAGGTATCAATATCTTTTTAGTGCCCCAACTTAAAAAGGGTATGTTGAAGCCATGTCAAAGCCCATGGAGAAAACACCAGGATAAGAGCCAAAAAATACCAAAGAAGGGGATCTACTTTCAGAACCTACATTTTTCAGTTATCAGAAGTTTAGTCTAAGGAAAGGAAATCAAATTTCCCTGAGCAGCCTGTGACGTGCTCCCAGGCACTCTCAGGCCAAGTTGCTGTTTCAGAACGAAAAGAATTATTTTCCTTTCAAACCTCAGTGGCAAGGTTATTTTTACCCTTTCTTGCAATATATTTCTAGCAACCCCAAGAAAAGAGGAAGTTTAAACAGAAAAAAAAGGAAATAAATTCTTTTCCTCAGCAGTCGATAGTGTCCTTTAGAAATTAAATGTGAGTGGAAACTCAGAGGAATACATGTCATCAACTGATTAAATCTCTCAGCTCTTCTAAATAAAAATGTTAAAAAGAATTACAAACAGATATAACAAGCCAAACATAGGGCAAATAAAGAATACAAATGCAAATTTAGATTTGTCAAGACAAGCTTGTTAGGAATTCTCAGCAACCCAGGTATTTTTGGCCTTCCACACTTATCAATACTTAAAAGGTTACTGGCCACTTAGTGTGGCTAATGGGAAATAGATTTTTGAGGATCAGAAACAGAAAGGAAGAATTTATCCAGATCACAGATTAAATGCATTGCTGAGAACTATTAAACTTTATCACCAGGAAAACCCCAGATACTCTGCTAAACATTAGGGACACCCAAATAAATAGGCCAAGCCCTTGATCTTGAGGCTTGCACTTGTGAAGCTTACATATGTTGTGGAGAAATTTAGCCTACCTATAGGTACGCCTAAGAGTCACCTCTGGAGGACCTCTTTTGTTGCTCAGATGTGGCCTCTCTCTCTTTCTGTAAACTGTGCCAGGGAAACCAGTGCCTTCCCTGCTACATGGGACATGACATCCAGGGGTGTTCTGGCGGTGAGGGAGATAACTCCCAGGAATGAGCCTGGCCCTGGCACTGTGGGATCAATAATGCCATCCTGACAAAAAGGGGAAAAGAAGTATAACAAGTAGGGTATCAGTGGCTGAGAGAGTTCAAATAGAGGCTACTCTGGAGGTCACTCACTCATGTTTCAGTTGGACATTGCTACCTAACTCCAAACTCCAACCCAAATCATTCTTGCCAATCCTAAAGAATATTTAGGGTATTATATAAGATTTTACAAAGGTTCCATGTATTAGGATAACTTTCCAGAAACCTACAACCTATAGATGGGTCCCTGGATCAGATAAGCCCTGAAATTCAGAGGGACCAGCCTTTCCAGAACATCAACTAGTTGCATTGCCCTAAACCATATTATCAACAGCCCATTCCAACATGAAAAAGTTAGAGTGGGCATAGCTCAAACACCCCTAAAGAGTGGGAGAAACAGCAAAGGTGATGGTGGAGTAATATTTCTTTCAGCCCACAGTACCCCAGAGCAGCTAAAATAAAAACTTAAAATTGTGGAATTGTAACCCATACCAAAGTTTGAAATCTGTTCTACAACTAGTTGTTGTGAAATGCTTTGAAGTTTATTGCTTTTATGTATATATGTTATTTAAAGAGAAGAAGGAGTATAGCAGAGAAGATAGGATTTAACAAATGAGTGTGACTGCTGAATCATTACATTATTTCTGTTGGTCTCCAGTGTCTTGGAGTTGCTAGAAGTAAATAATGAAAAGTCGTGAAACTGTAACCCCAACCAAACTTTAAAATCTGTTCTACAAATACTTTTTAAAATGTACTTAGAAATTTACTGTTTTTTTGTATATATGTTATATTACACAATAAAAAAAAAATGCAGCACTGACCCAGAATTTATTTTAAGGAAAACAAAGTTATCCTTTGGTGCCCATCTAATCCTGAGGATCTCAGAATATACAGTCTTCCTTATCAGATGCCTCCAATATAAGGAAAGGCAGAATTTACTTCCCTGAAAGATATTGTGATAGGTATAATTTTAAGAATGATCCACCAAGATATCCTGCCCTGATTTTCAGTACTGTTAATATTATGAGATATCACACTAATGAATACAGTCTGATGTATGGCAAGAGGGACTTTTTATATGTAATTAAAGTTATTAAATCATTATTTAATAAATAATAATTATTTTTTAAATCAATTAAATCAATTAAATCAATAATTATTTTTTAAATCAATTGACCTTAAAATAATTATTCTGGCTTATCCAAATGAATGAAATTTAATCACATGAGAACTTTATATACAGAGTCTTCTCTGTCTAGCAGCAGAAGGAGAAGGAAGAGAGATTCAAAGTACTAAAAGGATTCAAAGTGCCATTGCTGAGATGGAGGGGGTCATATGACCAGGAATGCAGGCAGACTCTAAAAGCTGACATCCTGCAAGGAAACAGACATTGCAGTTCTACACAACAAAGAATAAGAAGTGGCGTCTACTAACAACCTGAGTAAGTTTGGAAGTGGATTCTTCTCCAGATTCTCCAGATAAGGGCCCAGCCCAGCAACTCAACTTCAGCATTGTCAGACCCTAAAAGCAGAGAACCCAGTTGGCTTGCCTAGACATCTGACTTAAAGAACAATGAGATAATAAATGTGTGTTGTTTTAAATGCCTAAGCTTGTGATGATTCGTACATAACAACAGAAAATGAATACATATTTACATAGCAAAGCACAAAAAGATGTCCCAGGATTAATTGCTTCCTGAACCTCAGTCTATTTCTGATTCTATTATAAGCTTGCTGTATGGTAGCAGGAGCTTAATAATTTTAAAAGGCCCTTTCATCCTACCAAAGCATATCTGCATGTCTTACTTAATGGTCATTACTAGATTCTCTATATGGATCTTTGTCTTGAGTCTGATGACCTGCAGAGAATGCAGAGAGCAGGGAGAGTCTAGCGAAGAGATCTGCTCTTTGGGGAGGGTTTCAGGCGTGAAGGGGTAAAGGTGTACAAGGAATGGAGTGAAGGTGTACTAGGAAAGAGGTGAAGGTTTAAAAGGAAAGCCTAAATTCTGAGACATACTCAAGTTCATTTCTGTGCCCCTCCTCTTTTCTCTTTTCTACATATTCCAGGCACCCATTACTCTCTAAAAACCTCCTTGGTTCTGCACTCTAATTCCAACAGTAAGGATACCCACCCAGGTGGCTGCTCTTTCAAGTGTCTCACTGTCTAGACCTACCCAACCTAGAGAAAATACTTGGGACACATGATCACGCCCTTTGTGCACCAATGGAATATATCACTAATAGATTTTTGCATTTGAGCACATCTCTTGCTATGTCACAGCTTCCAAATCTTCCCACTGATAGTACTTCAGGCACCCGCTAGTTATCAAGATGACACTCTAAATGATACTGTGCTGGTTTGAAATGATGTATGTACCCTAGAAAAACCATGTTTTAATCCTATCCTATTTTGTAAAGGCAGCCGTTTCTGTTAATCCCTATTCAGCATTGTATGTTTGAAACTGTAATTAGATCATCTCCCTGGAGATGAGATTCAATCAAGAGCGGTTGTTAAACTGGATTAGGTAGAGGCATGTCTCCATCCATTTGGGTGGGTCTTGATTAGGCTACCGGAATCTTATAAAAGAGGAAACACTTTGGAGAAAGAGCGACTTAGAGAGAGCAGAGTACAAAAATGTAGCCGCAAGAAGCAGAGTCCACCAGCCAGCAACCTTTGGAGATGAAGGAGGAAAATGCCTATCGGGGAGCTTCATGAAACAGGAAGCCGGGAGAGAAAGCTAGCAGATGATGACATGTTTGCCATGTGCCCTTCCAGCTCAGAGAGAAACCCTGACTGTGTTTGCCATGTGCATTCTCGGTTGAGAGAGAAACCCTGAACTTCACTGGCCTTCTTGAACCAAGGTATCTTTCCCTGGATGCCTTAGATTGACATTTCTATAGACTTGCTTTAATTGGGACATTCTCTCGGCCTTAGAACTGTAAACTAGTAACTTACTAAATTCCCCTTTTAAAAGCCATTCTGTCCCTGGTATATTGCATTCCGGCAGCTAGCAAACTAGAACAGATAACTATTTTACATTTTTCATTGGCCCCTTCCACTGCCTCCACCTTTCACATTTCACCATTTAATTAACTCAATTTCCCTCAGTTAAGTGAATAGGAAAACAATCTGAAACACGTCAAAGTAGGACTGGATAAGGTATTTGAGAAAAAAAAACACATCAAAGAATATATTCTGTTTCTGGGTACACTTCAGGCCATGTGACAAGAGCTCTCAGGGTTTGAAAAAGCCACTTCCCATAGTCATAAGGGGAGAGAAAGGATGTAAGAGAGAGAGCTATGTGTGTGGCATCTTGGCTCTCTGTCCGGGGAGTGGGAGGGTTAGGGTGGCTATCAACAAAGTGGGGTACTAACAAAGATGAATGGGAATGGATCTAGTATGATGGCCTAAGGACAATCACTCTGAACATAAAACATTCAACCCTCAGATTCCTTTTTCATGCAGATGGTATTCTACTTCTTTCATCCAAGAGTGGATCCAGATAATTACTAGCAAAGATTATTTGGTGTGTTTTTTCCTTTGAGGAAGCTTCTGTCTGTCCCTCCACTTATAAGTTTGGAAAATAGTATAGAGGCCTCATGCAGGAAAACAGTTGAACTATACTTACCCAGAAAGAAAGATCCGGATGACTGCGTAAAATATGTCTGGGTCTACATAATCTGGAGGAACAATCAAAATGCGAACTTTACTACAGGCAAAAAGAGCAATTGGTTACATGTGCATGGGCGCTGCTGTTCTCCTGAGGCTGCCTCCTCTATCTGATCTACACAAGGACCTGGAATTAAAGCAACAGCAAAAGAGGGATGGAATGTTCTCTTCTGTGGTCGCCCCCATTGGCACTTACTGAACTTTTAAACTATTCCTTCTGCTGTCCTTTACTGTTTGTGGTACTTCCCTTTCGGGTACTTAATAACAACAAAAAAGAGATCAAGTCTCTATCTTTAAATGTTTAATAGTATAAACAGCTCTGATGAGGGAAGTGGAGAAGAGAAGAACAGAGAGAAAGCATTACCTCTATCTAGGCTTTCACAAAGGAGGAAAACTAGTCAGCAATGCTTAAGTGAATTTCTGTTTCAGCAAGTGGACACAGTGGAAGGTCCCTTACCCAGAGACTTCCACACCAGGTCAGCTTCAGGTTCCTTTACCTCCTTGTTTAGCTGCATTCATTCATCTGTGCAGCTCTTTTTAAACTTATGCCATCGGTGTATTCGCGTATTAACTTTTATGCAAAGAAGCATGGTTTCTCATTTGTACTAAATCGCTATTCAAAAAATTTTAAAAATTGTCATCTTTTCTACTTATGAATGGGACCTTCAGCATTCTATGACCTGGTATATGTTTACCTCATGCAGATTCCTTTCTGTGTCCCCCTGTTTCTGAGAGGATAAGAAACATCTTTCTTATATGGCAATGGCATTGTTATAGGACCCATTTCCTCTCTTCTACTATCACATCTAATCTCGGGTGCCCTCTCTCCTTCCAGATCTCTACTTTCTCTGAAGCCCCAGGGGCCCAGGTGAGTCATGCCTCCATTCAGCCTCAGAGCTCCCTAATTTTCCTGTGTGGGGGTCCCATTCTCTCGGCTTTTCTCTGACAAGCCCCTTTGGATAGATACCGAACAGCCACAGATCCAGAATCACTGCAATGTTTTCATGTTACAATATTAACATTCATTAAGTCACACTTAGAAGAAAATCACCCTATTGCCATGTAAAACAAAGCATTTTAGACGCACAGCTTACTCTGGTGGGTTTAACTATACATTTTTAAGGCATGACCACAAAACTCTATCTCTTTTGTGTGATTCCCACCTAAAGCCATACATTTCTACTGGATGTCTCACTTTACATGAAACATGTCTTAAAGCAAATTCTTCATCCCCTCCCTTATTCCTTTTCTACTTAAAAAAATCAATTGACCAACCAGGCAAAACTCTGTTCAATCTACCAAACGACAATTCTTTGCCAGAGGCATCATGATTTATTCTAGCCAGTTCTGAAATCACACATTCATCTTTGACACCTCCTCTGTCTCTGATCACACCTGACCTAGGTCATTCTTCGATGGCATCTCTTCTTCATCTTTCTCCAGTGCTTTCTCCTCTTCCTGTGTTTGGTGGAAGCTGGCAGAGTTTAAGCAGCTGTGTCTCTGGATGAGACCAGAGCTCTTGCTGAGAAAGTAACATTTAGGCAGAAATCTGAAGTAGAAATGGAAGTTTACTAGGCAAAGGATGCTCAGGAAAGAGTGTTTGAAGCAGAGGGAATAGCAGGTACACAGACCTTGAAGTAGAAGAAATATGAGTCGTTTCAGGAACTGAAAGCTAATGAACGAACAAATGAAGGGAAAACACGGTGTCAAAAGAAGTTAAATTAAAACTAAAGTAAGTTGAATTCAGGGCATGCTGTGTTTTGCAGAACAGGTTAAGGTATGTTGTCTTCTCATTTAAGTAGTGGATAAACTGGTGTTGTCAATAGAAATACAGCGTGATCTAAATATGTAATTTAAAATTTCCTGGTATTGACATTTCAAAAAGTAAAAATTCAAATTAGGCAAAAATAATTTCAATAATGTATTTTATTTACCTTCAGGTACCAAAATGCTATCATTTCAAAATGTAATCAGTGTAAAAATGATTGAGCTCTTTTTATGTGACATGCCATTGAAATCCTTTATACATACCCTTAAAACCTATTTTACACATGCAACAGATCTCAATTTGGGCATTCAATCTTTAACATTAAATGAAATGTAGTCTTACCAAACAATAAGGTTCTGTTTAACAGGCAACTATTAACAATTTAAAAATGATTCTATTCTTAAATGTAAATTAGCTGAAATGAAATAAAATAAAATATCCAGTTTTTCAGGCACTCTGGTCACATTTCAAGTGATCAATAGCTACACATGACTACAGACTACTATATTAGATTGTGCCAGGAGAGATGCTGAAGAGTCTTAAGAGTGAGAGTGGTATAATCTGATTTGCAGGTCTAAAAGTCTCAATCCAAGTTCTAGTAGGAGAGGAGAGAGAGAATGAGGCATAAACAATTTGTGAAGATTCAATGATTAGGACTTTTCAGAGGTGATGAACAATATCAATTAAAGAAACACAATGAAACCTAAGCATGTTACATTGAACAGCACTAAAGATAGAGAGAGAAATAGAAAATCTTTAAAGCAATCAAAGGCAACACAATCTTCAAAGGAGTAGCAAATTGACAGCCAACTTGTCAACACTGATGACAGAAATTGTAAGATAGTTGATATCTTCAACAGCTAAAAGAATGCAATTGCTAGCAAAAATATCCTTCAGGAATTAGTGAAATAAGGCAATTTTTAGAGGGGAGTTATTACCACAACTAGCCTCTTACTAGAGGAAACACTCTTAAAGAATATACTTCAGGCAGAAGAAATGTATAAAAAGGAGGGGGAAAAAAAAGAAAGCTGTAAATATGCATGTAAATCAAAATGAATATAACCATATAAAATAATAATAGTCATGTTTTATAGATTTTCAGGTACTCTTGATATATGATATGCACTTTAAGTTCTTCCTTATATCTCTAAGAATTCTTATATAAAGATTATAGTACTCTTCAATGTTTTGAGAGTTGGTTTTATGTATGTATGTGTGTACACATTTTCATTTTTGATGCAGTCATAATAAGACTGGATTTAAGGTAAAAGATGGTGGCTCAAATGGCTAAAGTATATTCAAATTACTGTGTGAAACTAATCCACAAGTGAAGACAACTTTAGAAACATAATTGTATTGTGATCTGATTTTAACAGAGAAGAATTCCACAAGTTCAGAAGCTAAGAAGGAAAATTCATTAGACAAAATTAACAGAAAGGTCTGACAATAGTTCACACTATAGTTTACCACAGATTTACTGAATAAGAAACATACATTCATATACCAAATTTTATGAAGGAAACCTCCTGGTTCTCCATTACTATTAAAAAAATTCAAAAAGCTACTAATGGGTCAAACAGAAGCTGGAAATTCTGTTGGCTCAGAAGGAAATACCTGGCAAAAATTTCCATGGCTTTTCAGAAAGGAAAATAATTCTCAGCTTCTCTGAGGAGAAAATTAATTCTTAGAGAACAGGAACTAATCATAACTGTGACAAAGAAAACATGGCTGGCAGTAATCCAGATGCTTGAAAATCTGAAAATGTTTTAGAGTTCCAGCTGATCATAAAGCTCAGACCAGGCTGCGACCAGCTCTATGTAAACCAGAAGAGCTAGACAGGGATTCTACAGATATTTATTGACATGTGACAAACACATATTGAGGTGGGTACGGTGCATGTAATTCATAGTGTTACAGACTTCTGAATTATAGAGAGCCAGAACCTGAAAAATAGAGTATTCTGGTTTGATCTGCCGGTCAACGGTGAGAATGGTGTAAGACCGTGAAGTAGATATAGTGTGTGGTCTGGACGAGGCCTCGTGACTTAGGTTACGATATACAAGATGGAAGGTGGATCGCCTTTTCCCACCTTGCTTCATAAGTCATGCAGTGTCACTCCCGCTGCACTGTATCGATTGCAAGCATATCCCAAGCCCACCTATGCCACAAGCAGGGACACAGAACCCACCTCTGGATGACGAACATGTCAATGTTCCATTGTAGAGAAGCAAGTGGGATGGAAGGCATTGTATGCCCATCTTGGAAAATACAATCTCATGCATCTGTCTATTTCAGTGTAGTGACTAGTAGTAAAACCTTTAAAACAAATTATGTCTGCACGGGAAATTTTGCTTTTGGGGGTAATCAGGAAGGCAGCCCTGGGAAAACTGTACTCTGCAACCAGATGTAGAAGAAAAGACTCCAAGCAAAAGTTTGTACCATCAGACCTGCTGCAGAGAATAATCCAGAAAGCATAAGGGAATGGCCTGGGCTTAAGAAGTGACCTTGACAACCAGCACTAAGCAAGACTGCAGTGGTTGGACAGTAGGTGTGCCCTCTCTTTGCAAGATGTACTTTAACATGGCGAACAGAGTCTCTCAACTTCCTAAAATGACCTTCAGTGCTCACCCATACGATCTGAACATAGCTGGGATGTATCCCTAATGATTTTGTTATGCCGAGTCATTAACTCGGGAGGCTTTGGCAAAGCTGAAATACATCTCACTAAGTTTGGAGAGCACTTGTTTGGCAGGAGAACGGCTGATGTGATCAAGAAGGTTTTAAAATTGGAATTCAGGGAAATGAAGAAAATGTGGAAATAAAATACACAGAGAATTTGAATGGAAGTAATACATAATCTTGCGACTTTGGATGAACTTATGCTAGTGCAGAGTCTGGGATGGCAAGTACAATTATTCAAATAAAGGTTGTCATCACCTAGTCTCTTTCTTCCTGCCTTGTATGCTTTTTTTCTGTAAACACTCTCTTTTCCAAGAATCTGTCATTCTTTCAGTGAAGCAAGATTCAGGGAAACTGAAACGTAAATGCTTTTTCCTTATTAACTGATCACACACACCCCTCCCCGCCCCATGCATATCCTTCCTTAAATACACAGTGGATTCATTTTTTTAGATTCTTTTACTAGAATAAGTTGAAAAGCTCCTAGATAATGGAGATGGACTCATCAGAATAAGATGTAAACAATCCCAGGAAGTGCACGCCACTCAACTGGCTACACCCTTACCAACTTCTCCTCTACTAGCCACAGAAAATGTACACTGGAAAGTTGGACAGTTCATTAGCAAAGGCCGAAAGACAAAGCCAGCCATCTCTGGAAATAGCTGAGAGAAGGCGTTAAAGGGGCTCTAGAGAGTTTAAAGCCAAGCTCCATCACCACACTTCTCCCCTGCAGTGGCAGAATATTGCTGGATGGCACAGGTACACCCTACATTATTATGCGCCCCATCCCCTCTCCGCAAGCTTCATGCAAGACTTCAACATGTCAAAGAAATATCTTGCCACCAGAGAGAGGAAACACGAAACTATCCTAATCACAAGAGAACGTAGAAGAGAACAAAACCTCAAAAGCACCTCTGCAAACTGACAAATCATCCTGTGATAGCAAGAACAGTAAATTTTTTTTTTTTTTTTTTTACCTTTTAAAGCAAAGACAACGCATCAGCATCATCTCTTGAGGAAGCCTATCCCAGCGCAGTTGGCACATGCCCCACCTGCAGGCCCTTTTCCCCTAACCAGGGATCCCGCTCTTTGGGGAGCCTGCAGCAAGCAGCAGCAGCACCACCGTACCATGCATTTGTGCCAAGGCTCTGGCCATGTCTTGAATGGAGAGTCTCAGCTGCTGCAGAGCTGGGAGCAAGGAGTCCTGGGCAGACTGTAGGATGGCGTTCACTGCCTGAACAAGTGCCTGGAGGTGAGAGTCAATTACTCAATGTATTAGCATTCATTTAAAGCCCATTGAGGTGAAGCAAGCCCCAGCACTGTGGTGACCAAGGGGAGGAGCACCTTTCTGACTGCCCAACTGTATATTAGTGCTCCCTGGGAGTGCTCCCAAAGTAAACCTGATGCGGGGTCAGGCTCAGAGCCTGAATCCACCTTCTCTAGGTACCTCCCCACAGAACCCTTGGTTAGGCTATTCTGGGTATGTCCACTGACCACCACTTCTTCCACCTCTCAGGGCCCTGAGCTCTAGTATTTGCTTCCTGTCTGGATTTATTACACATTATGATCATTTCTACTTCTGCATTTTCTGTCTTAGAAGAAAAAAATCAGATTATTTAGAGCTCAGCTCAAGGGGCCTGCTTCTTCATGAACGCTTCCCTATCCCATAGGGAATTTATCTGAACTATATCTGGAAGGTCAATACTTAAATTGCATCCTTCAATGAACTCAACATGTGGGTGAGGATTGATGTGACCATTTAGTTTCTTTTTTTTCATTTTTCTTTTTTACTTTTGAAAACCTTCTTTGCTGGTTTGACATGACGTATGTACCCTAGAAAAGCCATGTTTTAATCCTAATCCCATTTTGTCAAGGCAGCCGTTTCTTCTAATCCCTATTCAGCATTGTACGTTTGAAGCTGTAATTAGGTCATCTCCCTGGAGGTGTGATTTAATCAAGATCAATCTGGATTAGGTAGAGGCATGTCTCCACCCATTTGGATGGGTCTTGATTAGTTTCTGAAATCCTATAAAAGAGGAAACGTTTTGGGGAAAGAAAGAGATTCAGAGAGAGCAGAGCAGAACGACATAGCCACGAGAAGCAGAGTCTACCAGCCAGTGACCTTTGGAGATGAAGAAGGAAAATGCCTCCTGTGGAGCTTCATGAAACAGGAAGGCAGGAGAAGAAGCTAGCAGATGACGCCGTGCTCACTATGTGCCCTTCCAGCTGAAAGAGGAACCCTGACCGTGTTCATCATGTGCCTTTCCAGATGGAGAGAAATCCTGACTGTGTTTGCCATGTGCCCTTCCACTTGAGAGAGAAACCCTGAACCTCATCGGCCTTCTTGAACCAAGGTATCTTTACCTGGATGCCTTAGATTGGACATTTTGATAGACTTGTTTTAATTGGGACATTTTCATGGCCTTAGAACTGTAAACCAGCAATTTGTTACATTCCCCTTTTTAAAGTCATTCTGTTTCTGGTATGTTGCGTTCTGGCAGCTAGCAAACGAGAACACCTTCACAAAATTATTTTAGAATTTATAGAAAACAAAGAAAATTTCAGTGGAAGCCAAGACAACTTTGAAAATAAAGTGCAAGAAGTTGTGATCCACCAGGTATAAAGAAGCACTGGAAAGTTATAGGAAAGTGGTCCTTAAACAAGGGCAGTCTTATTAGCATGTGGAGAGAAAAAAGGGGGCCTCATTGCACAGAACTCTGCCTATAAGAGTTCACGCATTCCAAATCCTCAATTTCTCATGATGGTCCTGTGTGGTTGGCCATTGCTGACTCCTGTCTTATTCAAAGTTTGCAGCCACTTCTCTCCTAGCCCACTGTGCTCCAGCCTCATTGGCTTCATTGACACTTCTCAGACGTTCCCAGCAGACTCCTGGTTTAGAGGCTGTGCACTTGTGCCCACCGCTGGAAACCTGGTCCCCAGATATGTACGTGGCTTGTCCTCCCACATCCCCCCCTTCATGTTTTTACTCAAATATCAGACTAGGATGATGCTTCTCCTTGGACACAATATCTGCGATTGAAATTCAAGTTCTGCTCTTTCCCAATGTTCTGCTTTAGTTGTCATTTTAGCATGTTTTAGCAGATTGTATGCCTTTACCACCTTTATTGTCAGAATTCTGGCACTATGAAAGGTAGCATTTGGTTCCCTGCAGTGTCTCTTGCATATTGGAACAGGACCCCAATAAATATTTGTTAAATTGATTCATGTAGTTGTTTAATGAATTTGTTTATATAAATGAATAGATTATGAACTTTAAGCATATTTTTGATGATTTGGGCATATAAAAATAGATTTTAGATATCTAAAAACATAAAATACTACATGAAAAATGATTAATATAATTACATCTAAATTTTAAATTTGATATACCTCATGACTGTTTGGAGAAAAATCAGGGATTTAGAGATAACATTTAAAATATCTAAATCTGGCCAGTTTTAGAATATACAATGAATTCTTATTAATGAGTGAGAAATCAAAGGCCCGACAAAATGAACTGGCAGACAATCAACAGGATACCAACCAAGAGGAGGCTAATCAACTGGGTGCCAGCAAAACCCTATAGACCATCAACAGGAGAGGAAAATTAGGTAGTTTCTGAGCACAAGAATGGAGGTCCAAATGCTTTGGAATTAGAGAAATGGAACTTGAATACTGTTACATATCATTTTTAGCCCATTAAAATTACTAAATATTTGGAAATCAGAAATTCCAAGTGTTGGCAGAGATGGGTGGTTTAAAAGCAATCATGCATATCTTGTGCAAGGATCAAGGGCTGCTGCAGTTTCATAAAGCAGTCCAGAAAGGTACTTTTCCAAATGGTCTTTGTAATTCCAGGTGATCCAGCAATCCTGCTTCTGGTATATTTCTCCAGCAGGTCATAATTTCACACAGAGGGAGGGGTTTCACTCACAATATTTCCCATGGTAGGAAGGAGGTAGAAGCAATATGTTGTAAAGCATTTGCAGAAGGAAATGGGAGAGACCAGAAATATCTGTGATGGGAAAAATGCAACATATCCTGGGACAGTGAGAGGCTATTGACCAGATGTGTACCTTAGAATATGAGTTGAAGGTAAACCTATATTGGAGTAAAAGCAAAGGAAGAGAGTGAAGTCTACAGAACAATATAATTATGGCATATTTATATATATATCATATAAATATAGTGTGGTATATATAAAACAATACTCTTCTTTACTAGAACATACCAATACAAAGAAACACCTCAGACCCATTAGAAATGAGATAAATACATGTGACGAATGGGGATGAGTGAGGGACAAGTATGAATATTAAATAAGATTTGGTTCTTGTGGGGACCTTGAGTGAAGGGAAAGCCTAGTGAGAGGAGGGATATGTGGTGAATTACGGTACTCCACCATGAGCTGCCATTTGGAAATCCACCATTTGACAGAACTGCACACAATAATGTCTCAAGACACAGATAAACAGAAATCTTAGGGTTAATATCCCTTCCCCCTCCTAACACAAAACCATTTCATTTAACCCTGTCAGCAATCCATTTGTGAAAACAGGAATGCTCTCTCTTCCCCACTTTGGATAAATATTTCTACTAAATTATCTCAATGATGCTTTCCAGCTCTAAATACTTTCATTTTCCTCTGAGCCATTGCATGCAGTTCTCGCTTCCCGGAATACTCCCCTCCTGTTCCCAACCCTACCCCTCCACCCCCAACTTTAAACTTAGCATTGCTTTCTTCCAGGATTCTTTCCCTGACCCTTTGAGTCTATATTAGTTGTCAGGTGTCTCTTTGTGAAAAATGCACTGCATTTTTTTCTTATTACTCTATGCATCAATCCATCTGCCTCCACTGGATCATGACCTTCTGTGGCACCAAGACAATGTCTGTCTTGTACCTTCTGTTATCCCCCTTCCTGGAGCAATGCCTGTTTGTTGACTGGACAATCAACTGATTCCAGGTTTTATAGACATTAAGGAAAGGAGGATATCATTATGGGCTAGAGTTCAGGTCTCTCTCCTCAGACTTGAAGCAAAGAGCACAAGGCCTATGGCCATCTGTATTGAGAGATCAACTGCAGGGAAAGGGACCGGGTGGGAGATAAAGCTCCAACTGATGTCTCACTTAAAAAGTCATCACCGTAATGATAAAGTACTGTGGAGTGGGAAGCTACCTTAATCCCCGATACTGCTGCTTTCTCCACCAAGACAGTCACCAGTATAAAACCACGCAAGCTTTCTCCCCCAGGAAGTGAGAAAATGATGTTCAGGTTCCTTTGGGAAAGAGATGACCACAGGGTTAGAGAAATCGAGAGCCTATACTGTGAACGCCCACTGCCCACAGGTCCCCACCACGTTAGAAAACAGCAAGTTGAAATCTCTGAGCAACTTTCTCCTCTCCATAAGAAAACGCCGAGGACAAACATCGACCTACAGCAACATCCAGGGAAGAAAGAAAATGATCACTTAAAGCCCAAGTTCCCCTGACCAGAGGGGTTCCAAAGTCCAGTGTGATTTTGATGGTCCTAGACCAAGGTGGTTTCCACAAGGGAAAGGGTGGCTGGAGCAGGGGCAGGCAGCTCTCAGCAGCAAGCACAGCTGATTCTTCACAGGGCCAAACCTGCAACACTTCTCCAGGGACCAGGGAGTCTCAGAGTTAAAGTGACCACAGGCAACAACTAATCCGAGGCTCCCTCTTTGCAGGTAAGAAATGATGGCCCAGAGAATCAGAACAGCTAGTTAGTGACAGGACCAGGTCTAAAATGGCTTCATAACTAAGGTCATTGCTCTTTCTAACCCATTAGTTTTTTTTAGCAAATGCTGGGAAGCTGGGGAACGAAAGATTGTCCTAGAGGGATCATTTCTAAATGATCATGTAGATTCAAAGAGACCAGAGACAGATCCAGCCTACAAAATCTCAAACGCCACTCTATAGCTCACTTCTGCCTTAATATTGTAAGCATGAGAAGAGTTAGAAACAAAACCAACATGAGTCAGGAACTCCATTGTTTTAGCAGAGTCATATTGGTGTAGAAAGTGTTGTCATCACTCTGCCATTTCCCCACCTCCCGAGCTGCAGCTTTTACACTAAACTCATTTATTGAGCTTATGTTTTGTGATGGGAAAGGGAACATCAGCTCGGAGGCTAACTCTTCCTCCAGAGAAACTGAAACTTAAAGATAACTGGACAGGACTTCTCCTACCAGATCTCCAGATCCCTGTAATAACAGGATATTTCAAAATGATTCTTCTGTAGCTATAGCAGCCACTCCTGCCATGTGTCCTTTCACAAAAGTTATGGTGAGAAGGGAGATTGTTTCAGACTGTTAGATTTCAGAGGGCCACAGAGGGTTGGAGAGTTTTCTTTTCCTAGAATGACTTATTTTATTTTGTTGAGATTGGAAAATACAATAAAGAAAATTAGTTCTCTAATCTCTACCAGACAGAGACAACCCTCATTAACTTTTCGATACTTAATTTTTGGCACATTTCCTTCTAGTCTTTTTTTTTTCCCATGTATTTTTACACAGTGGATTTTATACTATACATAAAATTGGGTATGTTTTCTTCTTTGTCTTATTTGAAGCTTTTAAAGTTGGCATGGATGCTAAGGAAAGTAAAAGATTTCTGAGAATTTACCTGATTTCCAGAGGTCTAATCGAATTTCAGTTTTTGGCAGTCATAGAGAAAAAAAAAAAAAGAAAAGAACAATTCAGCTCATAAATCAGATACGAGTTTACATATACACAGAGAAATTGGGAGCCTGTACTGTGAATTTTCACTGCTTACAGGTGCCCACCACATTGTGTCCCATGTGCACAGGTACGCACACTTTGTGTGCAATGCACATGTACACACACACACACACACACACACACACACTTCCCTTGTAGTATGGATGCACTGAGTCCACAATTCACAGATAATGACTAGACCCTGGGCAACTGTGTGATAAAAAGTGGACCAAAACTCAACTCACATATCAGCCCCAGAGCATTTAGTCTTTGGCCATCTTGATAAATATCCTTGCTCTTTTTTTTTTAATTTTGTAATTATTATCAACCCATATTCTCTGCCGTACCATTCTACTCCTACTCTTCATTTAGGACTTGCCTTAGATCAGGTTCCACCTCCCACCACCACCAAGTATTTTTCCTGATTTTTAAAGCCTCTATCGATGTAATTTTTCTGTGATCCTAAAGGATTTATTGTTTGTGTCACTATGACATTTGTCATATGCTGCTTTGATTTGTTATTTATCCACTTTGAGTGTACTTTGCTTCTATTTCTTCCATTTCTTCATAGAAATCAGCTTTTTCCAAAGCACATCAAGGTCTTCAAAATAATAATTACCAAGAGCACCCAGTGAACCCAGGACTCCATGTCTGTAATTCTGAGATGAAACTGGCCGTTCAGTCTCACTGATTAGGAAACCAGCTTTTTCGTGGTTGTATTTTTTTTTTTTTAATTTGCATATGGGCAGGAGGCACCAGGGATCGAACTCCAGACCTCCAGCACGGCAGGTCGGAGCTCTGCCTGCTGAGCCACGGCAGCCGCCCGGTTGTACTTTTTTTACACTACCCTTCTGGTTCAGGCATTTTTCCTTTCAACTTTCCCTTCTCTCTTTCTCTCTGACTCAGAATTCCAGCTTATTCAATATTCAATGCCTTGGCCAGAATCATATCTGCACAGAAATTTATTAATCATTTTTTTCCATCCAAATTCTGAACCAGATTCAGCAACTGCCCATGAGAATATGGGTCATCAGTTAAGTCATTAAAGTAGAATTGGTCAAAGATGATAATTAATAATTGTAGAAAACATAGAGCAAAGAGGTCCTTAGAGAGATGAGCTGACCCAATCTTGCTGCCTCTGAGGGGCACATCAATTAGTCCAAAGAACTAAGCTGTCCTTTGAGTGTTTAATCCTTTACTGGAGATTCCCATCATCTCGGCAACCCCATGGTTGGGCACAGCCCCTAGGCTTAAGAAACTCTTCTTCACATTTAACTTAAATGCATCTTTAGCTGTTTTAGTGTGTCACAAAAGGAAACACTATCTCCTGTTGTTCATGGGGAAAATTTAACCCTTCACCACTTCTACACCATTCTGATTATTTTTTGAAATTCCTCCTCTCTTAGACTCAGGCAATTTCTTCTATAGACAAATGCCCATATCTCCCAGCCCAACTCTCAAGGGAATGGTGACAGCCAGGTGGAAAGCTAGATAGATATTATAATCAAATTCTCAGTCCAACATCCCTAGAGCATCTACTGTCCATTCATTCATATTCATTTGTTAATTCTTTCCCTACATAATGATCACTTATTGATGTCCCTGCCCCTAATTTGACACAAATGAAGGACATTTATTAAGGAATAGTAAAAAAGAAAAATAAAAAATTGCTTGAAAGGATGGATGAGTTTGATTATGCAGGAGCCTGAAGGTCAGACTGAAAAATTCATATTTGACATGGAAGCAAATGAGAAAAAGTGGTCTGGGGCAATATATTTAGAGTGAGTTGATGGGAATATTTTGGGACCTCTCAGTTTCCAACTTGTGATCAAGTTTACTCCCTTCTTTGAAACCTTAGAATATAATACAGATGAGCATTCTTGATCACAACATAAATCAAAACCAAAAAGCCTGAGAATTTTCCTGCGAGGAAAGCAAAAGTTTTAAGACTACTTCCTAATGCGTTTCAGTCTGTTTAGATCCAAAGCATTCTCTCTTTCTTACCCTTCCGGATTTCTTTTAGTCCAGTTTGTCAGCACCAAATCTGAGTGCACCAGGATAGGCGGGAGCCCCAAGTTTCTGGAGACTTCAACAAAGGGAAGGGCAAGATTTCTCGGCAGGACCTTTCGGATATAAATCCAGTTAATTAGCACAAGGTAGAAGGAATGCAGTGGAGGAAGTGGGGACAAAACTTGAATTATCCGAGTGGTCTGTGCACACATATTTCACACATCTCTTCTGGCAACAATCTTGAGAAAGCACCATATATGAGAAAAAACTGCAGTATGGATCAAAATTATTAAATTGGAACTCAAGCATATATATCTAGTATAATATAACCTCTGAAAACTGCCCACCCAAAGAAGAACATTGCCAGAAAAAACCTTTTAAGCTTAAAATTAGGTAATGAGTTGTTGAGCAGAGTAAATATGTGTGTATATATATATGTGTGTATATTATTATACACATATACACACATATTTACATGTGTTTAAGTGTGCAAATGTGTGTATAAAATTGAGTATCTATATGTACATATTTATGTATGTATACGTCTATACTGATATCTATAGCTATACATGAACAATGAACCATCTGTCAATCAGGGAGACCAAAACACCCTAGAGAGGAATGGGGAGATAAAACACCCCATCCTGTGTGGAAGCAGACTCTGCCACTCACTTCATCCGCCCAAGAACAGCTCCAAGTCACCTCAACACAGATGCCCTTTAACTTCTGAATTCTCGGAGGACCGCTCTGCAGAGCCTTATCTGCCCATAAATTAAGAACAGCTACCCATGCCCACTGAGATCTCTATCCGTGGAAAAGGCTAAATTAGTCGAGCTCCAAAAGAACATTCTTGTTTCCCCATCTCCCATCTCCTTTCTCATTTCTCTAAAGACAGAAGTATCTATTGAAGAAGACTTTCTCCTGCCTTTGTTTTCCATCAGATTCTTAATTAGACTTGGGACATGACCCTTTCTTAGGTACAAAACAATAAAGGGTTTTAAAGAGTTTGGACATTCAAGCCTAAGTTAACCTTTTGTCAGGAGGTGGAGGATGGGGAGGACAGTGGGGCAATGAAGTACCTTATTAAGGAGGAAACATGAAGAAAGTAAGAGATGGTCCAATGCAGGGAGGGGGCTCCCTGGTTGCCTGGAAGTACATGGACATGCCTCAAAGCTAGTTTTCCTTATCTGTCACCTTCTCCACTACCCCTCCACCCTCCAATCTAAAATGATGGTTTGGGGGGCAGATGGGGCAAGGGGACTGCTTGATATGTTTTCTTGTGTATGTAGGTACCACATTTCCTAATAGCAGGCATGTGGATTTTTTTTTTTTCTTTTCAAAGAACCAACTTTTGGTTTTGTTGATCTTCTATATTGTTTCATTTTCTATTTCATTTATCGCTGATCTAATCTTTATTATTTCCTTCCCTCTGCTTATATTGAGTTTAGTTTGCTTTTCCTTTTCTAGATCGTCAAGTTGTGAAGTTAAATCTCTGATTTGAGCTCTCTATTCCTTTTTAATTTATGCATGTAAAGCTATACATTTTCTTCTCAGCACTGTCTTGGCTGCGTCTTATAGGTTTTGGTATGTTGTGTTTTTGTTTTCATTTGCCTCAAGATGTTTCCTAATTTCCCTTATGATTTCTTCCTGTACCATTGGTTAAGAGGTGTTGTTATTTTCTACATATTTGTAAAATTTCCAGTTCTGTTGTATTGATTTCTAGCTTTTTTCTGTTGGGGTCAGAAAAGACATGTTGTATCATTTCAATAATTTTTTTAAATTCCTTGATACTTGTTTTGTGACCTAACATACGCTCTATTGTGAGAATGATCCTGAGCTAGAGGAGAATGTGTATTCTGTTGCTATTGGGTGGAGCGTTCTATATGTATCTATGAAGTCTAATTGGTTTATAGCATCATTCATGTCTTCTATTTGTTTATTGACCTACTGTCTAGATGTTCTATCTGTTATTAGATAGTGATATGTTGAAGTCTCCTACTATTAATGTAGAACCTACTATTCTCCCTTTGAATCTGTCGATATTTGCTTCATATATTTTGAAGCTCTGGCATTAGGTGCATGTATATTTATAATTATTGTATTTTTGTTGAATTGACCCTTACATCAGTATATAGCAATCTTTTCTGACCCTCAAAACAGTTTTTGTCTTAAAGTCGATTTTATCTTATATTAGTATAGCTAGGTTATAATAGTAGGTTGAATGTGAAAGGATGGGAAAAAATATAACATTCAAATAGCAGGCCAAAAAACAGCAGGGGTAGCTAGACATGGTTTTTAAAAATAAAAAGTATGAAGAAACTTGTCATGGTCAGGTTCATGTGTTAACTTGGGCAGTTGCTAGTGCCCAGTTACCTGGTCAGGCAAGCACTTGCCTGTGCATTGCTATGAGGACACTTCATGGACTTAAATCATGATTATGTCAGCTGTATCCACAGCTGATTGCATTTGTAATCAGCTAAGGGGAGTGTCTTCTGCAATGAGCGATGCTTAATCAAATCACCAGAAGGCTTTTAAGGAGGATTCAGAAGAGACAGTCACTCTTCCTACTTCAGCCAGCGAGCCTCTCCCCCAGGAATTTGTCCAGACCCTTTGTTGGAGTTGCCAGCTTCACAGCCTGCCCTATGGATTTGGACTCTTCTGTCTCCACGGTTGTTCAGCCAGCCTCTCCTGAGAGTTTGCTGAGGAACTTCATCAAAGTTACCAGCTTGCAGCCTGCCCTAGAGACCTTATACCCTTATATTTCCATGGTTGCCCAGCCAGCTTCTCCTGAGAGTTCTTTGCAGAACCTCATTGGCGTTGCCAGCTTGCGGCCTGCCCCACAGACCTTGGACTCTACATTCCCCTGGTTATATGGAGACACTTTTATAAATTTTATATCTGTGGATAAATTCTGATTCTATTTCCCTAGAGAACCCTGACTAATACAAAGCTGTACACTTTCTTTGTTTCTGTCTCCTGCCATAATCCAAGTGAGAAAAGAAAAGAAGTAGGATCAACCAGGCAAACAAAATGAACATGGGCTGCTCACCTAACCATGGATTTCTAGAACAAGAATAATTCCCTGATTTCTGGAAAAGGTGCATTTATAAGAAATGGATGGAGCCATAATTTACACTGTGGATAATGGAATTCTGGGATTTGATGCCCAAGGTCTGGATCAGGTAGAAACTTAGAAATTTACCAAAAGATAAGTAAGTAAACAAACGCAAAGATTCAGAAGAGATTTATGCAAATTTTCATTAGACAGACCTATAATTGGCTAGATGGTAAGATGCATTAAAAATGTGATGTAAATGTCAATGTCTCCCTCAGGGGAAAAAAGGTCACATTAATGAACATCAGATCTGGGTTGTAGCCATGGCTTTTCCACTCACTTACTATGTGACCTTGGTCAAGTAATTCAACTTCTGTGGTCCTCAGTTGTCTATAAAACTGACTTTATGGGGCTATAAAAATTAACCGAGACAACTGATACATAAGGGAGGACAAAGTGCTGTAAAACGTAAGCTATCATTAAATTTCTTATGAGTTCTCAGAACCTGCCTTCAAATGAGGCTCTGCAAACATTCTTGAAAGAAGATGACAGAGAAAAAAAGATTTAGAACATAATTTAAGGGAGAAATGGCTCCACATTTCAAAGGAAATTAGTCTCATTATCAGGAGAAAAAAAAAATCTTTCATTTAAACGGGCCCTTCCCCTTCCTGTAACGACATACAAGTAAAAGAATAAGAAAGGGTTACTTTGCCAGGAAAACAGTGAGGAGTATTCCAGGTGCAGGTGACCTGCCAGATGACATGAGAGTGTTGATTTGTCCCTTACCTGTGTGGCCTGTGTCTCTCCTTCCTGCCAGACATACCCCATGGTGATAAAGCTCAGGATCAGGTGGGCCAGGCGTTCTTCCCGGTAACCCTTTAGGAACTGGCAGCTTAAGAGAGGCATCTGTTCAAGAGAAGTTTCAAAGATTTCAAGTGAGAGAATGGGTGTGATGGTTAATTTCACAGCCAATTTCACCTTGGCTAGGTTATGCCATCCAGGTGTTTGGTCAAGAAGCGCTGGTCCAATTCTAACTGTGAGGGCACTTCATAGATAGATTTGCATCTATAGTCAGTTGATTGCATCTACGGCTAATTGTATTTACAATCCACAAAGGAGAATGCTCTCAGCAATGAGAGGAGTCTCCTCATCTATTCAGTTGGAGGGTCTTAAAGCAAAAACTGAAAATTTCAGAAATCAGAAAGAAGACTTCCTAGCTCTACTTAGCTATCCTGTTTCTCCTGCTGAATTCAACCTCACCTTCAGTGGACTTTCCAACTTGCAGTGTACTCTACTGAATTTGTACTTGCCAATCCCCATGGGCATGAACCAATTCCTGTAATAAATCTCTTAATATCTACACACATTCTACATCAACATATATGAATATCTATATACATTTACATATACGTATATTTCACATGTACATATATTTACATACAGAACGTATATGCATATGTATCCTATGGGCTCTGTTTCTCTGGAGAGCTCTAACACAGTGAGGACAAGGGTTCTATGACTTGACAGTCCACAGGGAAGGAAGGGAAAGAGTTACATTACAGAGAAGGAACAGAGGGCCTTTGCACACACCCCAGGCATCACCAGATCCTAGGACACAGATATAAAGGAAGTGGTCCATACGATATTAGTTAAGAAGTACCTAAGAGCCCACAAACTCTCCCCATGACTCTGTCAGACTCCCTGAAGATACTACCTGGTTAGAGGGTTGTAGAATAATCAACACCCAAGAGATGCTATATTTCGTAGGCTTCTCTCATGACAACTCTTCCAACCCTGTCTTACGAAAGCGCGTCTGCTTACTTATAATCATCTAACCTTAATCACAGCCCTGTGTGGTGGGTGTCACTATCTTCATTTGAAACATGGATAAAAGGAGGCTCAGCAGAGATAGGAATGTGACTAAATCCCTAGGAGGAGGCCGCTGAGGTGGGTCAGCTCAGCCCTTGTTTGAACACTACCAAGTATCTGGCTAGACCTTCACCTCTCCACGCCTTGCTTCCTTGTTGTCAAAATGGGCACAAGAACAGCTTTGTGAGGTTTCTATGAGATCGTCATTAAACGGAACGCCCTGTACATAAGTTAATCATTAGCGGAAGCTCTGCCAAAACAAATATCACCAGTTCCCCAACGTGTCCGGGTCACCCTGCCTGAACTGGTTGACACCAGCAACTTCTGAACTCCAGCTTCCAAGCAACTGCCAACCCCTCGCCCCCTCACTCCTTCCCCAGCTAGACATGACCTGATCTAGACTTGGCCAGGAGCCCCTACCCAGGTGACATTTTTAACGCCCGTTTAATCTCCAGGAGTCTCCAAATGGGCGCGGATCTTCGCAGGACGGGGCAGTCTGCGTTTGAGCAGAAGCCTCCGCGTCGTGGTACTTCCTCTGCTGTCCGCCAGGGGACAGCCGTTCTGCATCTGTCCGCCAGGCCGCAGGCTCCGTGTTTCTTCCTCCTTTCAAAAGCTAGCCCTCAGAGCCGCGAACTTAACGTGCCAAAACGTGTGTGTGTGTTGGGGCGGGCGGGGTGCGTTTGGGTTTGTGGGTGTGAGTGGGCGTGGGGTGGGGGTAGCAGGTTGCTGATGGTTCTCAGGGTTGCAAACTTAATGTGCCCAAGACTTGTCCGGCGTGGGGGGTGCGTTTGGGTTTGTGAGTGTGAGTGTGTGGGGGTGGGTGCGGTGGGGGTAGCACGCTGCTGAGATGTTGCATTTTAACCTCAACTTACGCCGGTAAGTATAACAGCAGGTATTTATTAAGTACTTATGCTAAGGCGTTTACTCTACAATGTCTAAGACAGGAGGCTAAAAACTTCCAATGTAGGGTAATATTCCCTCTTCCTGAAAATCCAGAGGACAAAACAAGCTCAGAGAGGTTGCGAGATTTGCCCCAGTCACAGAGCCTGGAGAGACTGAGCCAGGATGCTACTTCCAGTCAGGTGACCACAGTTCTGTTTTGTCCCTAAGTTAGCACTGTCAATAAAATGTGAGCCACATGTGTACTTGCAAAACTTTTAGTACCCACATTTAAAAAGTAAACAAACAAACAAAAAAACAGGTGAAACTAGTTTTAATAATATAATCTATTTTCTCTCATTTATCCAAAATATTATCAATATACTACAATCAAGATCAAAATACTGAGGTTTTTTTCATATATCTCAAAAATACAGTAAGTATTTTATATCTCAAGTTTTCCTAGCTGCATTTCAAGAACACTATTTAAATGGCTACTAGCTACCTACAGCGTACCCTTAAGGTAAAGGAATAAGGCTCACCATGGGAATGTTCCTTTTTAGAGGAATTCCTTTTCCTGGAATCTTCCTGTACATTCCAGAATCCCTGACTACTCTGCTCGGAGCAAGCAGACAAGCGATAAAAAACAACTAGAAGGATAAAAGAAAACCTTTGTCATGGAACTTGTTTCCCCTACAAGGGAAGGCAATGTTTTGAGTGAGCCATTAACTTAATATGCCCCCGAGATAAGATAATCAACATGATTTCATGTTCTTGTTTCATTGTACATTAAAGGTGTCAAGTATTTTGTAGAAAGAATTTACCTTGATTTCAGCTTACCATGAAATAGTTTTCTTTTTGCACCTCACAATCATTAGCTGACATATTTCCTAATTTTCTTAATGTTGGTTGTAATTTCTCTCTATGCAAATATGAAGGAAGTTGCACTGAAAATACTCTAATTGTAATGCAGGAACAAGTATTTCCACTATTTGATCTCAGTAACCCCGTGAGCTTCTGGGGAAGAAGAATGATGTCTTTTAAAATGTATATTCATTTTTTTTAAGTTATAAAAGTAATAAAAGTTAACTGTAAAAATCATCAAATACACGTATTTATTTAAAGTAAAAAATGGTTTCTATTAGCCTGCATATTGCTCCCTACAGGTAAATGCCTTTAAAAGCTTAGTGTCTCTATGTCTAGACACTAACACAGTGAGAACAGGGGTTCTCCCTACGTTCTCTCTCTGTGTATTTATATATATAAATTTATACATATATATATGTCTGTATAAACAACTGCATATTTTCAACAACTATATGTACTGTTATTCATTTTTCTTTTCAGTAAACATTATAGCAAAGGTATATATAGTAAAGAGAGAAATATATCCACACATATTGTCATTTCATCACCACCTTGGCCCAGATTAATAAGTGATTTATTAATGGACACATAGGGAGCAGCTGGAAGCTGAAATCAATGGAACCTGAAAGAGAAGGGAGAGGCCAGGAGAGGCTACCGTGTGTACTGCCATGTGACAGAGGAGCCCCGACCACCCATCCAGGGTAAAGGGTCACCTTGATGACACCTGGATTTCGACTTCTTCTAGCCTCAACACTGTCAGCCAATAGATTCCCATTACTTAAACCAACTCATTGCATCATATTTGCTTGAGCAACAAGGAAACTAAACCAATTCATACTTCCCTTTCCTGATTTCTTTATTGTGGTTTACACTGGCTGTTTACACTGCTGGAACAATTTCTGAGCAATTGAAAGATGGTATACTTTTTATTTCTTGATTTGGTTGATGATTTTCTTTTGTCCCTATGGATGAACAGTAAAATCTTAGGCTCTAAATATGTTTTCCTAAAACTCTATAACTATTCTGACATTGTCTTTTTTTCTTATCACTATGGATGGCTGTGTATTCATTGAACGCTTTGGGTTATAATCCAATGCTACTTTGATCGCTCACATCATTCCAGCTGTGCAATCCTCATGCACATGTAAAGGGTTTCAGAATTGTTTACCTGTGCCCCAGTAAAAACAAATTTACCAGCTAAGGTATAGAGATTACGTGCAGTTCCTTTTTTCTTCAATCTTGCAAATTCCAATCAAATGTTGTTTTCACAGTAACTTAATCAGCCCCCTCTCTCTACCCCGATCCCCTTCAAAGAGGTCCTTGCACATGTGTATTACAATTAGATTCATTTGCCACATCTGCATTAAACATTCTGGTTAATTTCTTTTACTTTGCTTCCATGCATGTTCACTTTTTGTTGTGTACAACTCTATGTTTTACAAATTCATTAAGTCATGTACCTACCACCTGAGAACCATACAGAGCAGTTCTGTC
>PVIY010018261.1:0-47905 GCA_004026745.1 Myrmecophaga tridactyla | reverse complement strand
TAAGCAGAGTGCAGACCTGGTAAGCAAGGGACCTGGACTTCGGTGCTGCTGTCACTAATTTAATTGCCAGGCCTTGGACAAGGCCTATTTCAGAGCTGCAGTCTCCAGGGTTGAACTAGATCACTCCTAAAGCACCTTTCGGTTCTAAGATCTTATAGTTTTAGGCAGTTATCGCCAACATGTGATTTGAGCAGCAGGGAAAAGTGACTTACAATGCGAAAATCTTATATACCTGCAGACAACAGACTTAAATCCCTACCCTCAAGGGCTCACCATTTCTGGAATCATGGGTCCCCTTGAAAAAATCTGAAAAGAGCTATAGAGCTTCTCCCTAGGGAAATAATAGAGCTACATCTGTGCACAGAATGTTGCTGATAGTTGTAGGAAGTCTGTAGAGTCGCTGAAGCCCAACCATGCAACCCCCAACCCCGGGGACCCCTGAACTGCTCTTTGAGGATTCCTTTAAGGAGCGACCTGTCATACATTCAGAGAAATGGAAAGAATAGTAAAGAAACTCCTGAATTTTCCATTTAGATGTTTTAAATTGTCACTATTTTACCATATTTACTTTACCTATGATCTATCTCTATTTTTATTGTTTCATTCTTGTTACTCTATTTGAAAGTTGTAAGATCTCATAATATTTCAATAATTACATCAATTACTTCAGCATGCCTCTCTCAAGAATGAGAACACGCTACAATGACATCAGAACACCATTATCACTCCTAAGATAATACTCACTCCACAGTATCACACACGCAGTCCAAATTCAAAATTCCCTTTATCCTAAGAATTCCTTTTTCTATATCACCAGGGTCCAAACAAGATTTAGGCATTGCATTTGACTTTCATATTTCATTAATCTAGTCTATTCTAAAAGAGTCCTTCCATGGTTTTGTTTTTGTTTCTTTTCATGATACTGACTTTTTTCAAGACTTCAGGTCAATTGACTTATAAAATGGCCCACTTCTGTATGTGTCTGATTGTCTCCTACCTCCCTTTACCTCAATTCCTTTGTCCTTTGGATTCCCTGTAAATGGAAAGTTAGATCTAATGGAAATTTAATATTAGATTTAACCTAATATTAGATTAATCTAATTTAAACTGATCTGGGATGGGGTAATCCATTTTCTAGGTATTGACTGGATTAAACACCATTTTAGATCATTGAACCATAACAATTCCATTGATTTAAATGACTAGTATATTTGTGTCTCCATTTTGTCTCTACTTCCTCATAATTTGCTCTTTTATTGCATAGGATTTTGTTGTAAACCACCTCAAATCCCAATATTTGTTATATTTAAGGGATCGATCCAGGATTTTCATTTAAAGTTCAGTATTTAATTGTGCCTTGTATTAAATTAAAGTTTCTCTATCTCAGCGCTATTGCCATTTTGGCCCAGATAATTCTTTGATGGGGGATGGGGAGGTGCAGGACATTTAACAACATATCTGGCTCCACTCACAATTGTGAGATCAGCAGCACCTCCCCAGTTGTGGCAACCAAGACTTGTCAAATGTCCCTAGAGGTGGGGGTGGGGGTGGGGTCGGGGCAAAATTGGACCTGGTTGAGAGCCACTACATTAAATCAATATTGAAAACTCGACCCTTACCATTTACACTGTAGAATTCCATCCCTAATGCTTACCCACCCAGAGAGGGATTTTTGTATATAAGTAGGGAGAGAGAAACAGAGGTAAGCTGTCCCTAAGGGTGAGAGAAGCAGTACTGAATTTGGAGTTTAGCTCTGAAGTTTGTTATTTTCTCTCTCTGATCCTCAGTTTTCCCATCTAAAAATTGGAATAATAATCATTCCTTTTTTAATGGATTGCTGGGCTCAAATGAGATAATAGAGCAAGAAGTGTTTTCTTCTTACACTGGAAAGACAGACACAAGCAACGACTTCCTTGATTCATCTCATATAAATAAGCAAAGTAAGAATTTTACACTGTATGTCTATAGCAATGAACTTCTGATACTTTTCTAGAGTTACTGGAAAGAGAGGTGAGGGGTTGACTTTTGTATTTATTCTTTGGAGAAATATCTATTCAAATCCTTAGTTCATTTATTAATTGGGTTGTTTTCTTTTTATTGTTGAGTTGTAAAAGTTCTTTATATGCCTTGAATATATGTCCCATATCTGATTTTTGATTTGCAAATACTTTCTCCCATTCCTTGTGTTGTGTTTTTGTGTTCTTGATGGTGTCCTTTAAAGCACACAATTTTTAATTTTAATGTCCTATTTATCTGATTTTTCCTTTTGTTGCTGTGCTTTTGGTGTCATAGCTAAGAAACCATTACCTAATCAAGAGTCACAAAGATTTACTGATATGCTTTCCTCTAAGAGTTTTATTGTTCTAGCTCTTACATTTATAGTCTTTAATCCATTTCATGTAAATTTCTGTATATGATTTGAGGACGGTATCCAATTTTATTCCTTCCCCCGCTGAATTGTCTTGGTATCCTTGTCAAAAATCAATTGACCATAAAGGGTTTATTTCTGGTAAGAATTTATTTCCATACTCTCAATTTTATTCCATTAGTCATATGCCTAGGCTTGTATCACTAGCACACTCTTTTTTTTATGGAGATATTTATAATAATTTATTGGAAAATTAAAAGGAGTAATGGATGATTATGTTCAGTTTTCCTCAAGTCAATCTCTAAATTTAACAGAAGACAATAAAAAAATCTAATGAGTTAGTCACAAAACTTGGGAAGACTGATTCTTAAATTCACATGTTCTTCATGGAGTCTAGGTTTCTTCTGGAATTTTGTCACTTTACAAAAGGTCAGGACAATTTGGAAATTACAACACACCTTGAAAATTTCAAAACACACTCTAAAGCTGTAGTAATTAAAATAGCATTGAATTTGGGCAAAGCCCATAAAGAAACCCTCAGGTCTTTTTTCCTACCCTTCTCTCCTTATCTCGTTTGCTTTGGGGGCCAAATATATGTCCGGCTTTTATAATTAGAAACAAATTATTTTATTACAATTAAGTCCAAATACAATAACATGGGCATTTAAGCCCAGCAGAAATTGGACTTAATTGGTCCGCCTGGTTCTTCCGCAGGCCCCCCATTGGTTCCCTACACCTCAGCTGCACCCCATGGTCAAGTTCCCTCTGTCCTCCCCGGACTCCTTACAGGTCTCCCCCCACTGACCTGGACCACCGTCAGCAAAGAGACCTCCCACGTTTTCACATTTGTTGGGGTCCGGGGTCCCTCGCGCTGCAAAGACCCGGCATGGGGAGAGCACTGAGGAAATGTAGCACACTGTCTGAATTACTATAGTTTTGTAGTTAATTTTGAAATCAGAAAATGTGAATCCTTTAAATTTGTTCTTCTTTTTCAAGATTGTTTTGGCTATTCTGGGTCCTTCGCATTTACCTATGAATTGTAGGATCAGTCTGTCAATGTCAGCAGAAGAGGTAGATAGAATTTTGGTGGGGATTTCTTCGAATCTGTAGATCAATTTAGAGAGCCTTGCTATCTTAACAGTATTAAGTCTTCCAATCCGTGAACATGGATGTCTTTCCATTTATTTATCTTCTTTAATTTGTTTCACTGAGGTGTTGCCATTTTCCGTTCAAGTCTTGCACTTATTAGTTTGCTAAACTTATTCCTGGGTACTTTATTCGTTTTTGATGCTATTGTAAATGGAATTGTCTCCTTAATTTCATTTAAAAATTGCTCATTGCTAGTATATAGAAATACAATTGGTTTTTGTATACTGATCTTATATCATCTTATATCCTGCAAACTTGTTGAACTTGTTTATTAGTTCAAATAGCTTTGTCTAGCGTGTATATTCCTTAGGCTTTTCTATATATGAGATCATGTCATCTGTGAATAGATATAGTTTTTCTTCTTCCTTTCCAATCTAGATGCCTTTTGTTTTTCTTGCCTAATTGCCCTGGCTGGAACCTCCAGTACAATAATGAATAAAAATGGTGAGAGTGGACATCTTGTCTTTTTTCCTGATGTTAGGAGGAAAAGCTTTTGGTCTTTCACCATTATGTATGATATTAATTGAGGTGGGTTAGTTTTTATATATATATGTCCTTTATCAACTGGAGGGAGTTTCATCCTATTTCACATTGGTTAAGTGTTTTTATTATGAAAGCATGTTGGATTTTTTCAAATGCACTTTTTTGCATCTAAAGATCCGGTGCTTTTTATCCTTCATTTTATTAATATATATAATGCATTGATTGATTTTGTATGTTGAACCAACTTTACATCCTGGTATAAATCCCACTTGGTCATGGGGTGAAATCTTTTTTATAAGTAGTTGGGTTTAGTTTGCTACCACTTTATTAAGGATATTTGCATCATACTAATAAATGATATTAGCCAGTAATTTTCTCTTCTTATGTTATCTTTGTTTGGCTTCAATATCAGGTTAATTCTGGCCTCATAGAATGAGTTGGAAGGAATATCTTCTCTTCTATATTTTGGAAGAGTTTGTGAAGGATTTGTGTTAGCTCTTAAAATGTTCGATAGAATTCACTAATGAAGCTATCTGGACCTGAGCTTTTCTTCATGAGAAGTTTTTTGATTGCCAATTCAATCTCTTTACTTGCTCTAGTTCTATTTAGATATTCTATTTCCTCTTGAATCAGTTTTGGTAGTTCATCTTTCTAGGAATATGTCCATCTTCTCTAAGATGTTTTTTATTGTCTTCTGTTAAATTTAGAGATTGACTTGAGGAAAACTGAACATAATCATCCATTACTCCTTTTAATTTTCCAATAAATTATTATAAATATCTCCATAAAAAAAAGAGTGTGCTAGTGATACAAGCCTAGGCATATGACTAATGGAATAAAATTGAGAGTATGGAAATAAATTCTTACCAGAAATAAGATGTTTGTTTATGTTTGCAGCTGATATTGGGCCTCTGACGCCTTAATGAACTTAAAAATAAAGAAACTATTAGTTTTCTTTAACTAAAAAATTCACAGATATTCCATGTTTTGGCCTAAGAAGAGTAATAGATTTCTTTGTAGTTCTCTGGTGGCTGAAAGTGTTGGTATTACTTTTTCCTAAAGCACAGCAACTCCTCCACATTTTATCTAGGTATCTAATTTGTTGGCATACAATTATTTATAGTATTTTTATAATCCCATTTATTTATCTTAGGTTGCTTATGCCATCCCCTTTCATTCCTGATGTTAGTCTTTTTTTTTTTTTTCTTGGTCAGTCTAGCTAAAGGTTTGTCAACTTTGTTGATATTTTTAAAGAACTATGCTTGGGTTTCATTTATTTTTCTCTATTGCTTTTTTGTTCTCTACTGCATTTATTTCCATTCTGATCTTTTTTTTTACTTTTTAAAAAAATTTTGTCCATTCTAATCTTTTTATTTTCTTCCTCTGTACATTTGTACACTATTTTATCGTGTATTTTCTACAAATTACTTTCCAATATTACTGAATGTCTTTGGTACTTTAGGTTATCTTTAGGTTATCTTTTCCTTCATTATTTTCCCATTATGCATAGCATCTATGTGATCATCTTCATGCAAGCAGCATTTTCTCTGTTTTAGATTCTTGTAGAAGGCAGTTGTTAGGAGAAATAGTGTTTGGAGGAACACCCTGCACCTTCCTTCCTTAGCTACGTGACATTGGGCAGATTGCTCATGTTTAGGCTTCTTCATCAGTAATGTGGGGATGATAATCCCTTCCTGCTATCTAGGTTGTGTTATTATTAGGCTAGGTTTCTGTTCTTGTTTGCTAGCTGCCGGAATGCAACACACCAGAGATTGATTGGCTTTTAACAAAAGGGGATTTATTTCATTAGTTCTTCAGAGTAAAGGCAGCTAACTTTCAACTGAGGTTCTTTCTTACACGGGAAGGCACAGGGTGATCTCTGCTGACCTTCTCTCCAGGCCTCTGGGTTGCAACAACTTTCCCCGGGGTGATTCCTTTCTGCATCTCCAAAGGCCTGGGCTGAGCTGGGAGTGCTGAGATGAGGTGTGCTGAGCTGCTTGGGCTGTGCTGTGTTGCGCTTTCTCATTTAGGCTCAGCCAGTTAAGTCAAACATCATTCATTGCAGCAGGCACACCTCCTAGCTGACTGCAGATGTAATCAGCAACAGATGAGGTTCACATGCCATAGGCTCATGTCCACAGCAGTAGAATTAGGCACATTCACCTGGCCAAGTTGACAACTGAATCTAACTACCACAGTTTCTATAACTGAAATAACAGGGGCACCTTTTTGGTAGAGCCACGAGAAAGCCAGCAGACACTGCCATGTTCGCCATGTGCCCTTCCAGCTGAGAGAGAAATGAGGATCGTCATCAGCCTTCTTGAAACAAGGTATCTTTCTCCAGATGCCTTTGATTGGGCATTTCTATAGACTTGTTGTAATTGGGACATTTTCTCGGCCTTGGAACTGTAAACTAGCACCTCATTAATTCCCCTTTCTGTTTCTGGTATATTGCATTCTGGCAGCTAGCAAACTAGAACAGATTTTGATACCAGCGAGTGGGGTGCTGCTGCTGCAGTTGGCAAATACCGAACATGTTGGAACAGTTTTTTGAATGGATAAGGGAATATTCTGGAAGAGTTGTGAGAATCTTGATAGAGAAGGCCTAGAATGCTTTGAAGAGACTGTTGGTAGAAACGTGGGCTCTAAAGATACCTCTGACCAGGCTCTAGACTGAAATGAGATGTGTGTCATTACAGACTGGAAGGAAGGCGATCCTTGTTTTAAAATGGCAGATAATCTGGCAAAGTTGACTAGTGGCTTCAGCTGGAAGGCAGATTTTAAAAGCCATGAACATGGATATTTAGCAGAAGAGATTTCCAAATTAAATGTGGAAAGTGTAGCCTGGTTTCTCCTCACAGCTTATAGTGAAATGCGACAGGAGAGAGATAAGCTGAGAACTGAACTCTAGAGTACAAAGAAACCAGAAATTGATGTCCTGGAAAATTCTGGGCCTCCAGAAAGGGAGACCCCAGAGAATAGTGCTCCATGTGAGGATTTGGCCAAATGTGGAACCAGTCAGCCATTTCAGAGAAAGCCAGGATCGGACATGGAGTTATCCAGGAAGGATTTGTGGAAACTTCTTATGTCTAATGGGCATGATCCAAGGCTACTGTATAGAAAACCAACGAGGGTGCTGTGGGACCTGTATATACAGAACCTCTGGCAGTCTGGACTTGGGGGGTTCAGAGAAGGGACACATTGGAGGAAAAAATAACTTCAGAGGCAAAACCGTGGAGGCTGAGGTCTGAAGTCAAGAAGCCTCGGGCCTGGAGAGTGGACCCACCCAAGCCTGTGGAGAGGTACAAGAGACCAGTAAGATGAACATACAAAGGAAGAACCTGTTTGATGGGCTATGGGAAAAGAAGGCAGAAGCTCAGAAAAAAAAGTATCATAATCAAAGTAAGTTTATTTCTATATTATACTAGAGCAACCAGTGTGATTTTTGGAATTAAGTGGAGCAAGAAGTGTCACACCATGAAATTCTTGGTTAAACTTTTTCTCGGAATTGAGTGTTTTGCTACATCAAATGGGAGGTTTCTAGTAAAAATTCTGATCTTCACTTAACCTGCGAATGACGTTTCAACTAGAAGACAGCCTACTTTCTCATGGGCTGAAGTAAATTATTTACTGCCATATCTTCTGCACAAAATACGGAATTACCTAATTCACACCCAGTAAGATAAATACTTCTACTAATTTTGTTGATAGGTGTCTCAAGTATGATACGTTATCAATTTCTTATCTGACAGACCTTTGTATCTTATACTATTCCTATGAATCAGATTTTCACTGAATATTGAACTAGTAGATGTAAGTGCTTTGATTTTGTTCACTTTAAGAATAGTTCTCAACTTTTCTGCCTCTGTTAAACTGAAATGACATAGTGAAAATCAACAGGAAATGAAAATTTAGCATGTTTTATACACCAGGATATTGAGATTATGAACATGGGAGAGACTCCTATTTTCACTATGTACATTTTTGTACTATTTGAATGTTTTGTTGCATCTGTGTGTTTTACTCTTACAATTAAATACTTCTGAAGATGACATGCTTACGCATTAAATATAAATTTTATTAAAAGAAAAAAGAAATAACAGGGGCAGAGGATATGAACATTTCTAAAGAAATTTGATACCTGTGATTAAAGGAACATTTTTTTACCTGTGTTTATAAGAAATAGGAAAGGAAATAAGCATATCTGTGGCAGGAGTTACTTTCAAAGTTCCAAATAGGTATTGGAGCAATGTGTTGGGTTTTTACTTTGGCAACTTGGCTGGGTTATAGTCTCCAGTTATTCAATCAAACACTAATCTGGGTATTGCTGTGAAGGCATTTTGTAGATGTGATTAAATTCCATAATCAGTTGACTTTAAGTAAAGGATATGATCCTAGATAATTTGGTTGGGCCTGATTGAATAGGTTGAAAGACCTTAAGAGTAGAGTTGAGGCTTCCCTAAGGAAAAAGAAATTCCATCCAAGAGTTCCAGCCCACAGTTCCTGGTAGACCTTCCTAGCAAGACCCCACAATCATTTAAACCATTTCCTTGCAATTAATCTATTAATATATATATCCTACTAATTTTATTTCTTTGGTTAAACCCTGACTGAAACAAAGGAGGATCAAGTTGATTGAAAAAAATGTTAAGGATTCTAAGCTTCCATTCACAGTTACTAGGGTTATATGTTCATTTATTCAGTATTTATTGAGTGGCTACCAGCTGCTTTTCACTATTCTAGTTACTGGGGCTACAGGATTGAAAAAGTTCCTTTGCTGTGGAATTTACAATACAATAGCAACAATAACATTTATTGATCACCTACTGTATGAAAGACACAGTTGCTACATATAGGGGGATAAGAAGGTGAATTGAACTCTGCACCTTCTGTCTTGGAGCTTCTAATCAGTCTGTGAGTATTTGAATTGGTATGGAGGAGAAGCGAAATGAGTATGATGTTTATTTGCAGGAATGCATAGATTCTAAAAAAGAGACAAAATTCTTAAGATTTGAAATTCTTAAGATTTTGAGTCTTTTAAAAATTTTTCTGCATTTGAAAAATGAAATGAAGAAATAAAGTTACTTAAAGGTACAGTAAATAAATCACTTCTTAAAAAAGGAACTTTTAGTAGACCCTCAAGAGTTTTCTGTTGGTTGTCTTTGCTGGTAATAAGAGCTATGTAAGTAGGAGTATAGTGACAAAGAGCAACGTGGGAATAGTGAGATGGTTCTGGTGTTCTCTGCCTTAAAACCTGGTTCACTTTCAATTTGTGGCTGCAGCTGTTCTGGAATTTGCAGTACCTCGTTCTTTGGACTTTGCTTCCTACCCTGGATTAAATTATGGGTAACCTCATAGCAGAGGCATGTTTTGGATCAACTCACTTTTGAAATGTTTGTGAAAGAATTTTTTGGCACTGGGGCTTCCACATAGGAGGTGGCAATCAGTATTGCCTTCAATCACCCATTCTATCTTAATTTACCAATTCTGGAAAGGCATCTTTGCTTGTGAAAACAAAATCCCACAAAAAAAAAGCAAATGGATTCTTCTTTTATTACCATAAGGAAGCAACTGTCTGCAGCAAGAAAATAAGTCTTCTGGTGATTTTGAAGTATTGATCCCTAGTCTATAGCGCAATAAAAATCTGAGTGGGGCAATTAGGCTGTAGCTTGCCCTACATTCTTTCCACTGAGTAATTCTCTTTTGGTGCCAGGATCCCAAAGGAAACTGTCAATCACCTGTATGTAGCTGGGCCTACTTTGTGTTTGTTCTAGAAGCCAGAACTGCCAGATCTGAAAATTGGTTACAAGTCACTGACAGTCCCTGAGAGGCTCACAGAAGTAGCTGCAAAAGTCCAAGGAAGTTTTTTTTTTCCCACACTTAAAAAACTTTTTTTATTGTATGGTATAACATATATACAAAGCAAAGAAATAAAAAAGCAATAGTCTTCAAAGCATTCTTCAGAAAGTAGTTACAGGATAGGTCCCAGAGTTTGTCAATGGCTACCATATGATAATCTCATATTTTATTTTATTTTTAAAATTTTTATTAATAAAACCAGTCAACATACAATATGAACATTCTTTTTTATCACATAATTGTATATTCATCATCATGATCATTTCTTAGAACATTTGCATCAATTCAGAAAAAGAAATAAAAAGAAAACAGAAAAAAATTCATACATACCATACCCCACACCCCTTCCCCTCACCGATCACCAGCATTTCAATCTACTAAATTTATTTTAACATTTATTCCCCTATTATTTATTTATTTTTAATCCATATGTTTTACTCATCTGTCCATAGGGTAGATAAAAGAAGCATCAGACACAAGGTTTTCACAATCACACAGTCACACTGTGAAAGCTATATCATTATACAATCGTCTTCAAGAAACCTGGCTACTGGAACACAGCTCTACATTTTCAGGCAGTTCCCTCCAGTTTCTTCAATATACCTTAACTAAAAAGGTAGTATCTATTTACTGCGTAAGAATAACCTCCAGGATAACCTCTAACTCTGTTTGGAATCTCTCAGCCATAGATACTTTATTTTGTCTCATTTCTGTCTTCCCCCTTTTGGTTGAGAAGTTTTTCTCAATCCCTTGGTGCTGAGTCCCAGCTCATTCTAGGATTTCTGTCCCACGTTGCCAGGAAGGTCCACACCCCTGGGAGTCATGTCCCATGTAGACAGGGGCGGGCGCTCTGCCCATTTCTAAATAAGGGAATTGTTTTCCATTACTTAGGGGATGATCAGGAGGGATTTATAGCATTAACTTTTGTTTTTTTTTCTGTGGGTGGGATAGACTTTAACACTGAATTTATCCAGTGGGGAGAAGTAAGGGGCTAAGGAAGAGGTTCCCCTTTTGGTTGTCATTGGGTGTGAGGTATGAGGGCCCTCTGCTCCTGCTTGCTTCTCACAGGTGATGAAATCCCAGCAAGACTGTCGAACAGCAGAGCAGAAAACCCTGTGACTTGGGGCGTCACTTCCATCCTCTGGAGAGCCGCCATCTCTGCAGGTCACGGCTCCCAGGTGCTGGCAGGTGTGGAAGTGCCCAGCTTTCCAGCCGCAGGATCTCCTGCAGACACACAGGGGGCAGCCGTACCACTGGAGCAGGGTCCAGGCACCACCTATGGGCCATCTTGGGCTGCCCTTCCTCAGCAGGGCCGAGCCACTGGGCACACGCCAACAGGATGGGCAGAGTGAAGATGGAGGGCCTCCCAGCCCACTGCCCCAACACCAGAGGCCCAGGACTAGGGCACCGAGGGGTTCATTTATGTGGAAATAGAATGGCATGTCAGGAGGGCAGGCCAGGGGAAGGGACTCTGAACTGAAGCCTCCACCAGCTAATGCAGCAGCAAGGAAAAGTGGGAAGGACACGCAGGGCACGCTGACGGCTGCTGGTGCCTAGAAGACGCGCTGGGGACAGTCACGTGGTGAGCACCAGAGCGCTGCGCCTGGGCGGCGGCCACCGTGGGAACCACAGCCTCCAAGGAGACTGGATGGCTAGCCCTTTAATCCAGAAATAAGAGCAGGACGTCACCGCCAAAGTGGGTTCAGACTTCAAGCTGTGAAAGAAGAGCACTCTAGAAAGTCATCCTGGCATGGCTCCTCAGCACCCCCAGATGCCGTGGGGTGCAGGGTGTCCCGGCCTTACGAAGCTTCCACAAGCTATGCCTGCTTGGTCCTAGTCTGAGCTCTTTTCCGGAATGGGCTCAGAAGGAATCTCGGGCAACTCTACGTGCCCCTGAGTGATGGCGTTAAGCTCCTCCAAGATGTTGTCTCCATCCTCCTGAGCGAAGCTTCCTGCCAACAGCTCACCTGCTTTGCCGCTGGTACTCGATGGCCTCCTGGGTCTCATCCAGTATCCTCTCCTTCTCCTGTATGGACACCACCCGGTGCATCTTCAGACACTCTTTTCCGAACCGCAGCTCTTCGTCCACCTTCCTCTCGATCTGGGTGAACTCGATGTCCTGAACAGCGGTCTCCAGGCTGGGGATCTGGTTTTCTGCCTTGTCCAGGAGGTGCTCCGGTACCGCTTCTCCTTGAGCTGCAGCTTGGCCTGCCCCTTCTTGCAGTCCCGAAGGAGCTGCCAGCGACCTCTCTCTCCCGTTCCAGCTGCTGGATGATGACTTCTTCTGTTTATCCAGCTGCTGCTTCAGTCTCAGGATGTCCCTGTCCTGCTCCGTGACCTGGAGCTGCTTTTTGCGGCCGAAAAGGTTGCCCCCGGCCCACGGTGGCCCAGTCCCTGCCAAGCCCAATACATTAACTTTTAAGAAACCCGATGCACATCTCAAGAGGAAAGTCGGGGTTGGAATGAACAATATCTGAGATGCTAGCATCCTATGAAGTCAGATATATTTTTATAGGCATGCATTGTCATGGATGACTTGTTACTGAGGATTACACCTTATGTTTGAGAATGTCATTTCCCTGATGCAATTGTTATGGTACAAATGTTATAGAACAGTTACAATCTTGATATTATTTTGATATTTGCTTCATTGGCCCAGAGTACAATTTCAGAATCAGCTTGACCCTGGTGACTATCAGTTCCCAAATGTTAACAATGACCCACCCCATACAAAAGGACAGCATATCACAGAGCCGAGGTCAGCATACTTTTTCTTAAAGGGCCAGATGGTAAATATTTTGAGTTTTGTCAGCCATACCATCTCTGTTACAACTACTCAACTCTGCCTTTGTACAACAAAAGCAGACATATGCAACATGTAGATGAATGAGCAAGGCTGTATTCCAGTAAAAGTTGATTAAAAAAAGCAGTTGGAGGTGGACCTCAGTGGCTCATCAGGCAGAGTTCTCCCCTGCCAATTCTGAGAACTGGGTTCGATTCTTGGTGCCTGCCCATGCAAAATAAAATAAAAAATTAAAACAAAAAGCAGTTGGGTGCTTGGGTGTTTCAGTGGTAGAATACTCGCCTTCCATGTGGGAGACCCAGGGTCAATTCCTGGGCCATGCACCCCACCTCCTGACCCTGACCCCCTCCCCCCCCAAAAAAAAGCAGCTGGATATGGCTTGTGGTCTGTAGAGGGAGTGAGGTTGAAATCCTGGCTTTACTAGTTGCTAGCTGTATGATCTTAGAGAACTTAGTTTAACTTCTCTGTCCTTCAGTCTTTTCATTTGTAAATTGTTAATAGTACTTTCCCCACCATGTTTTCATAAAGGTTAAATGGATTACTGTTTGTAAAGTATTTAAACAGTGCCTAACAGATAGTAAGTTCTATATATATGTTTGTTAGATAATCAACAATCCTGTGAGGTGGGTATTATAATTCTCATTAAAATTGAGATTCAAAGAAATAAATACTTGGCTTACAAGAAGAGGCTGGAGGCTTGAACCCAGTTTCCCAATCTCCAATACAATTGCTCTTTTCTCAAAAGAGGTCAGATCATTGAATATGTTCTAGTTTACTAGCTGCCCAAATGCAATATACCAATTTCTTGGATCTGTAATTTTTTTTAATTGAGAAATCTTCACAAACATACATCCCATACATGATGTACAATTGATGGCTCACAATACCATCACACAGTTGTGTGTTCACCACCATGATTGGATCTGTAATTTTATGTCTTTCCGAAGAATTGGGAAATTCTCAGTGACTATTTCCTCCATTAGTCTTTCTCCTCTTCTCTTCTCTTTTCCTTCTGGGAGAACATATATTATATTCATGCACTTCATGTTGTCATTTAATTCCCTGAGACCTTGCTCATATTTTACCATTCTATTCCTTACATTTTCTTTTGTGTGTCAGATTTCAGATGTCCAGTCCTCAAGTTCACTAATCCTTTCTTCTGCCTCTTCAAATAGAATTGTGTTTCCATTTTTTTTTTAAATCTCTTCTATTATGCCCTTCATTCTCATAAGTTCTGTGATTTGTTTTTTCAAACTCTCAATTTCTTCTTTTTATTTGCCCAGTGATTTGGGCAACTCATTGATTTGATTTTTTATATGATTTTCCATGTCTGTTCGAATATCCTGAATTGGTTTTTTCAAGGCTTGTAACTTATTTGAATTGCTGATTTGTTCCTTCCACTGGGCCATATCTATGGTTTTCCTAGTATGACTCATTATTTTTTGGTGGCATCTAGGCATTTGATTTCCTTAATTAGTTCGTTCTAGAGGTTGTTTTTAATCTTTTACATAGGGTTTTCTTGCTGGATTTGTTCTCTATCTGTTCTTTGACATTCAGTTCAACTTTTATTCTAGACCTTTATCATAGGTTCTGTTTAACTGATCAGAATTTTTCTGTTTTTGTTTTTCTGTTTCTTGCCCTACGTATGTGTAGCCTTTTTGTTTGTTTTATTTTTTTTTGAGGAGGGTCTCAGATATTATAGACCCCAGTCAGATTTTCCCAGAGGGGGCAAAGCTGATGGGGGAAAAAAAAAGGAGAGACATAAAATACTGAGACTGGACTGGTCCACGTCTCAGGAGGAAAGTGTTGCAAGCATCAATTTTTCCTGAGGGTGAGACCCAGCACGTTGTCAGACTTTCCTATGAAGCCTCTGGACTCTGTGCTTTTCCTATCCTGCCCAGCATGTGGCACTTGTCTGCTGGTGGTTTCCACCAGTGTAAAATGCTGTGGTGCCTTGAATTTCAGCAGACTCCTCCTGCCAGGGGTGTGGTTGAGACAGAGGAGAGGTTGTAAATTGGCATTAATTGCTTCAGGTTTCCAGTCCCTGGGGCCTGAATTTCTTGGCAGAAGGATTCCAGATGAGCTGGGCCCCACCCTTCTCTTAGGGAAGATACCACCTTTAGGGAATTAACTTCTTTCACCTGGCTATTTACTTGTCTTTCAGAGAAACTTAATTCTGCCCTTGCCTGGGGCACTGCTGTAGCCTGAGTTGGTTTCCTGTTCTATTTAATTTGCTGTTATCTAGTAGAAAAAAGCCAAAAAAAAAAAAAAAAAAAGTCCAGTGCAGACCCCTATTTCTCAGGTTTGTCAATCAAGTTGGTATGTGGCTTTATATGCCCCCTTTTCTTGGGGTCCAGCCTTTTCCCAGTATTTTATGTCTCTCCTTTTTTTTTTATTCCCCATCAGCTTTGCCCCCTTTCTGCCAGGGCAAAAACTCCTAGTACTTTAGTGCTTATTCCAGGTTTATATGTGCTGGGGGCCTATTTTCAGTATTCAGAATTTATTAATTAATTCTGCTTGGTTGAGCAAAGCTCTTGCTGTGTAATGTCTGTTTCCTTTCCCTTCAGGAAACCAGCTTGCGGTGCCCGTGGGGGAGGGGTGCCGGCCTCTGCAGCTTGGGGGACTTACAGTTCTGTGTGGGGTCTCAGCCAGTCCACTTGCTCCAGACTGTCTACACTGTGTGTCCAGTTACTGATGTAGCTCCAGCAGTTATGCTGTACTGTTTCTGGCTAGTGACTGCTCTGGAGGACAAACTAAATGACTTTGCTTCTTCATCTACAAAAATGCAAAATTAATAAGGCATACACTAAAGGGAAGAGCTATGTACTGATTTGGAACTGTTATGTACCCCCAAAAGAACCATGTGCTTTCAATCCTGATCCAATGTTGTGGGGCCAGACCTATTCTTTAGGGTGGAACCTCTCAGTTAGGTTGTTTCCATGGAGATGTGTCACACCCAATTGTGGGTGTGGCCTTTTGATTAGATGGAATTATGGCCACGCCCATTCAATGTAGGTCTTGATAAGTTTACTGGAGTCCTTTAAAAGGGGAAACATTTTGGAGAAACCGCATATGCAGATGCAGACACAGACATTTGGAAATGCAAAAGCCCCAGGAGACTCTAGGAGCTGTGAGAGCTGACAGAAGCTAGACAGGAACCAGAGCTGATATAGATGCAGACATTTGGAGATGCTTGGAATGCTGACACAGAAAGTAGATGGCTAGATACAGATGTTTGGAGATGCAGAGCCCGGCAGACATTTACATGTGCTTTCCCATGAGATGCTAAACAAGCCAGAACCCAGAATTTTGCCTCAGTGAAGCTAAGTAAAGGCCACAGATGCTTAAAGAGAAAGCCACTGGAATCAGAAGCTGGAAGCAATGGAATTGGGAACAAGGACCAGAAGATGCCAGCTATATGCCTTTCCATGTGGTAGACACTGGCCTGCCTTCTGAATCAAGTTATCTTTCTTTGGGTGCCTTAGTTTGGACATTTTTAAGACCTTAGAACTGTAAACTTGTAACTTAATAAATCCCATTTTTAAAAGCTGATCCATCATTGGTATATTGCATTCCAGCAGCATTAGTAAACTAAAAGAAGCTAGATGCTAAACAGAAACTCATTTAAGGTGGTATATGCAGTGATAAGATATGTGCAGAAGCAGGTTTCTTAACTTAGCCTGGGAGGTTAGGGAAGGAGATGGTGTTTGAAGGAGATGATGTTTGAGATTATAAATTTGTCCACCCACTCATTTAGACAATAAACATTTGAGTGTCTGCCATATGCCAGGCTTCGTCTGGTGCTTGGAATATAGTAATAAACAAAAGTGACTCAGTACCAGTCAATAACAGCATCAAGAGATGCTTGGGGTGATGCTTCATGCATACCCTCCCTATAATTCTGCTAGTCCTTGCCCCATTTAAAAAAATGGACAACTGATACTTTTTTCAATCTTACATAAAGTGCCATGCAAGTACAGCCTCAAGATAAGCCCTTGTTTCCTCTTTCAACAATATTGCCACCTTTAAATCCCTCCTAGATAAATCCTGGGGCTGCCACTGTTCCCCATCTTCATGGAGCTTGCAGTCTGGTGGGGGAGGCAGGTATTAAATGAATACATACAAAAGTTCACAGGCAATTAAAAGTATGATTAAAACATGGAGGTAATGAAAAAATTAACAGAAAGAATGAGTGGTTAAGGTTTTCTCAAGAACTGACGTCTGTGTATTTAAGCAAGAGCTGGATTTGCAAAAGACTTAGCCAGGCAAGCAAAAAACAGAAAAGAAAGAACAGGTTGTACAAAGGCCCTGAGGTGGGAAAGAGCTTGGTGCTTTTGAGGAATAGAGAGAAAGCCTAGTGAAATTGGAGTGAAGTGAGGAAGGGAAAGGGCTGTGGGATTGGGGAGGATAGTGTCGGTGAAGGGGAAATGGAGTGATGGGCAGGCTACATCCTACACTGGACCTTGTAGGTCAGAGAAGTTCACGTTTTGTTCTAAGTGCAATGGGAAGTTGATTGCTCCAAGTCACAAGTTAAATATTATTCTGGCTTCTGGTGAGAATGGATTGCAGCTTCGGAAGAGTATAAGTGGGGAAAGCAATTAGGGGCTAATGCAGTAGTCCCAGGTGAGAGATGACATAGATTATTCTAGTGTCAGTGGAGATCTAGAGATGTGAAAGTATTTGAAATGGACTTGATATTGGGTTGGACATGGCTAATGAAGGAGAGGGAGGTATAAAGAATAACTTCCAGGTCTCTGCCCTAAGCAGCTGGATGGATGCAGTGCCTTTTGCTCAGGTTGAGAAGCCTGGGAGAGCAGCAGGTTTGGGGTAGAAGGGCAAGAGTTGCGTTTTGGATAAATGAAATTTATGACAGGTCATAACGTTAAAGAGGTGTGGCTGTTGGACTCTAAAAACAGCTGTGGGTATGTAGTTAAGGGTTATTTTGCACATTCAGTTGGTACTTACAACCATTGTGGATAAGGGGTGTCACCAAGGGGAGGGCATGTCATGAGTGCTCTCACCCATTTTTGGGACCCAGACACTTCTGAAAAACTAAGCTGATAAAAGCTATACTTCTTCTTTTAAAAATATTTGTATTCAATTCAGCTGTAAAAAGGAATGAAGTTCTGATACATGCGACAACACGTATGAACCTTGAAAACATCATGTTATGTGAAATAAGTTCCTTTCTTTGACCAAAAGACAAATATTGCATGATCTCACTGATATGAAATAACTAGAATACGCAAATCATAGAGGTAAAAAGTAGGTTACCAGGGGTTGGTGTGGGAACAGGGTGTGGGGAGTTGAAGCTTACTGAGTATAGTTTGTTTGGGGTGATTGAAAAGTCTTGGTAATGGACGGTAGCACAACTCTGAATGTAATCAACACCACTGAGTTGTATACTTGCATAAAGCCAGGAGTCAGGAGAGGTAGCAGAGGGGGCTTTTAGAGCCAGCTGGACCCTGACCACTTTCTAGAGTTTACCTAACACTTCTGTACCCCTTATCTCATTCATTCATTTGAATACTGTGGTTCGAAAATAGTAAAAATGGGAAATATTTTGTTTGTAGATATGTTCCCACAGTAATTTTTTTTTTAAACTCTGCCTTTAAGTTTAAAAAATTTATAGATTTCCTGAAGCCCTTCCAAGACTCTTGTAAGGTCCATAGACCCCAAATAATAATAAAAGGAAAGTGAAACTTGTGTAGAGAGAGAAATGGGCCCTGGAAGCCCTGGGCAACAGCAATATTTAGTGGTAAGATAGAGGAAGCACCCAGAAACAACTGAGAAGTAAAGAGGGAGGAAGAATTTCGAAAGAGAGTATGTTATTAAAACTAAGGTAAAGTGTTTCAAGAAAGGGAGTTAAATGCTGCTGAGAGGGCTGGAAAGATAAGACCTAAAGAGTGTCCACTGGAGTTGGCAACAGTGGCGACCTTTGGGAGGCCTACTGCTGTACTTGGGAAGCGTCAGCTCTGCCAGGAGGAAGTATTGCCTCTCTGCAAAAAGGGTAGAGACACTGGATGCAGATGTGGGTTGATGGGTGAGAGATGAAAGGTATTCCCTCTTGATAGGGTCTATGCTTTCTCAGTGAAATAGGAGGTAAGGTGTCAGTGACAGCGAGAAGGCAGGAATGGGAGTTTTGAGGATGGGGAAGATGTGAAATAGTCTTTGTGGAAAGTGAATTGAGAGCTCACTAGTGGGATCGTTATCTATTTGGATTGGTGATCCTAGATTGGGTCTTAAAGGGCCAGTAGGATTCAAGGAGGGAAGGGCAGGGTTCAGCACAAAGTGTAGTCTGGGCTCAGAATCATCATGGGCAGAGATCAGCAAACCTTCAGAACTTATCAAGACTTTCCTCTGCTGCCTTTCTCTCCCCTATCTTGAACTTCTCTTTTTCTGGTTTCTTATTTTTCCTCAGCTGTAAACATTTTCAAGCCTTTCCTAGTGAATCAACATCCCCTTCTAAATTGATGTTCAAATTCTCTTCTCCCATTCCCAAAGCACCTGTGGCAGGGAGGTTTTTGAAATAATAAATTGCTGTTTTTCTTATAGTTTTCCCTTGCCAGGCTGTGTGCTACCTCTCTTTGGGGATTTTGTTGCTAACCTGAAATCTGTGGCTATTTGTGGTATTTTAGAAACCTGAGTGCATTGACAAGTTTATGCTGGGTACCCTGGAGATGCCCACTGCAGCCAGAGACTGGAAAGGCACCTCTGCAGGATTTTAAAGAGAGGTGCATTTTAGATAGTTTACTCTGGAGGCTGAGTGGATGGTGAGTTTGACAGAAGAAGACTGTTAGGTGGCTGCTGTAAAAGTTCCAGGCTAGAGGGCGGACCATGGTGGTTCAGTGGCAGAGTTCTTGCCTGCCATGCCAGAGACCCGGGTTTGATTCCTGGTGCCTGCCCATGTAAAAAACAAACAAACAAACAAAAATTCAGGCTAGAAAGGACAGTTGGAACTGTGCCAGTGGGAATGGAGATAAGGATTTGAGGCTTATTAAGGAGGTGAAATAGATAGGGCTTGGTGATTGGTGAGGCAGAGGGCTGAATGGAGGGTAACTCATTCATTTCTAACTTCTTAACTACTATGGCCGTGTAGACAAGGGCACCCGATAGCTGAGGGAGGGGCTGGTATGAAGACAGAGGATGAGTACAGGTTTGGATATGCTGAGTTGCTGGTACCACTGTGATATCTAGACAGAGCTGCCTGGCAGGCAGTTGGATATTTGGGTTAAATTTGTGGAAGAGGTCTAGGCTGGAGATCACTGATTTGGGAGTATGGAGGTGATCTCACAGGAGTGAGTGGAGTGAGCAGCAGGCCTAGGGTAGAGTCCTGTATTTAAGTGCAGATTTACAAGTGATGGCATTTAAGGATGCCATCAAAGGAAGCAGGGCCCTTATTTACTGAGATGGGAGAAGAATTGTGAGCATGCACTCTTAGGGAAGCCAAGGGAGTAGAGAGATTCTGGAACGTGGGAGTCATAGGTGGTAAATACCAGAGATTCAGAGGGATACAAGATCTGAGAAATGTCCACCAGGTTTGGCAAAATGAGTCATGGATTACTCTGGCCTGAGCAGGGTGGGGAAGTGTGTGTGTGTGTGTGTGTGTGTGTGTGTGTGTGTGTTTGGGGGGAGATGAAGCCAGACAACAGAATGTTAAGAAATGAGGAAGTGGAGAGTGCTATGGGGGATCACTGTTTGAGGTCTGCATGAGAAACAGAGAAGCACTTGGAAGTAACTGGAGAGTGGAGGGTTGGCTCATTAGTTTGTTTTCAGAACTGGAGAGACTTGAACTTTGTTTAGAGGCAGAGGGGAAACAGCCCGGAGTCAGGAGAGGCAGGGGAGGAGAAAACTTTTAGGGCCAGCCTCACCCTGGCCACTTTCTACAGTTTGCTCAATACTTCCACTCCCCTTATCTCATTTAATCATTTCAACACTGTGAGGTGAGGTGAAACTGAGACTGAACCGGTATGGGGAAAGGGAGAGCTATGGATTCATCCCAGTCCAATGCACTGTCTACACTACATGGTGTGAGACATGCGACTGGCTGTCCAGCCCCCACACAATTCAGGGTGGTGGCACATATTGTGCACCAGGGGCAGTGTGCTAAGTGTGCCACTTGCTCCCGGTAACGTGTCAGTAACTTGTCACCGGTGCTGTGGTCTTGGGGTGGTGTGCTGGCCCTGATGACATGTCACCAGGTGCCGTGGACCAGAGGTGGCATGCGGCCTCCGAGAAGTGTCACTACGTGCTGTGAACCAGAGCCTGAGTGCTCACAGTCCTCGACGAGATATCCTCAATGTGGTGGACCAGGAGTTGCATGCTGTCTGCTCCCTAAGGAGCTGAGTCCCGTTTGCTGCAAGGTGGAAGAATAACAGTGATGGCCGAGCCTCAAAGGCGCGGTAGAGCTTGCCAAAAGGTGCTCGGGGTCCAAGGCAGCTATGTCTGAGCGAGCTCTATCCGCTTCTCTCGCGCGCAGCGGAGAGGGCGCAGCAAAAACCGAGCCCGCGATTTGGAAATCCGGTCCTGGCGCTGCTGCGAGATAAATCTGCGGAGGGAAGTATTTAATTGACATCCAGCACAGTCAGAAGAAACTCTTTCCTGCCGGAGGCCAAGTGATGGGATGTGAGACCTTTCTCTTCGGTAGTCCTCCGTCCAAGGTCGGGCACGCAGAGACGGGTTGAGTGTGAAATGTTTTGTGCCTTTTTGGAGGTGGGAGGTGGGTGAGGGGGTGAGGGGCAGGTTAAGGGAATGAAAGAGATCTGGATTGGAAGCCAGGATCTAGCCTCTACTCCGTGACTCTGGGCAAGTGTAATTTAGGCTTCTCACCGCGCCTCAGTTTCCCTGTTCATAAAACGGGGGTTTGGAGTATGATTCATGGCGTCGTGCAGCCAGAGCAGCAAATCCCACCTCCTCTGGCCAAAAAAAGTTGTTCTCCATTAGGAAGCCCTCCATCCAGACACCCATCTCTCTCAGAGGGAATCCCCTTTTCATTTTTTAACTCATTCTCGCAGCGGTAAAGGCGAAAGGGGCGGGGACATCCCTTGCCCCGCCCACAAGACAGGTCCCGCCCCTCCTGACGTCCCCACCGCGCTCCTCCGCCTTCGGCGCTGGGATGAGGCAATCACGTGACCTCACATCCGGCGCGGGAGTCCCGAGCTCGCTGCGCGCGCTCCCCCGCCCTCCCGCCGGCACTCGAGGCAGCGTGATCCTGGCGCTACCTCCGAGGGGAGGGGGGTTCGCTACGTCGCTAGCGGCGGGACGCCGTTTCGGAGTGTAGACCGCCCCCCTCCCCTGCCCTCCTCTGCCCTGTCTTATTCTCACCCTGCCCTGGTTCCACGCCGCCACCGCGGGCGCCGAGGAGAGAGCGCTGACGCCAGTGCGCTCGGCCCGCCGCGGGCCTCGCCGCGGTGCCTCCCTCCCCTCATCCCGAGCCGCAGCGCGCGGCGGCAGCGGCGCCTCGAGCCTGAGCGACCCGCGGCCGCCGGCGCCGGCCGAGGGCGATGGGGCTGGGCTGAGGCGAGGCGGCGACAGCGGCGGCCCCGGCCCCCTGCGGCCGCTCGGCTGCTCCAGCCGGGAGGCCGCGGGAAAGACGGCGCAACGGCAGCGGCAGCCGGTGGGTGGCTCCGGCTTCCCGGACGCAGCGTGGAGAGGGTGGATGGTGGTGACGGGGGAGGTTGGAGGAGATGAGTGGAATTGCCAGGGGTGGCGGGTACCAGGTGAGTTTACGGTCCCCTTCCTCGGGCCGAGGTTGGGCATCATTTCTCCTGGAAGGTATGTGTGAGGGGTGGAGGTGGGAGGGAGACACTGAGATGCGGAATGTCTGGGACAGATGAGGCTAGAAAGAAGGATCCGCGTTGTGGGTTGGAAGGCCTGGTTTCGATACACTGCTTGCGGGGATGGCGAGTATGTGTTGGGGCCAGGGAGCGGGATGGGGGTCTAGACCTCTTAGAAAGTCCGGGAGATCTTGTGCTCGTGTGGTCGAATGTGTGGGTACTGGCAGAGCCCTTCATGGCTTTGTGCGGGTGCTCGCTGAAGGAGTCTTGAGTTCGTCCTCACTCAGTAGTGGCGGTTCCTGTCAACCACCGCATTTTATAGATAAACTTAGGCCCCGGGAGAATGACTTATGGGTTGCCTGGGGCCGTTCACTCTGACTTGGAGTCAGAACTAGAAAAATCCAGATCTTCTCATCCCTGGATCAGGGCCCTTTCTCCAGTACTTTCAAAACCGCTCTCTTTATGACCTTTCCTTCTGTCTGTTCCCCTCACAAAGTTAGCTCCTGGTGGATGTATGACATCTGTTTTCTTTTGTTTCGGGGCAGGGGTGGTGGGGAAGCCGGTTGCGAATTGACAACCGTAACTGCGGTTTGGGGCTTCCCAATTTGGATAGCTCTTGTGACAGGTGTTAATTGTGTCTTCCTCCTGTAGATCTGGCAGAAACATCCTTGGATCTTGGTGTCTGGACATAGGCGGTATGAATCACCTACATAATTAACTACTTTTTGATCATCAGTGCCCTGCAACTATATTTAGTGGTTACATTAGTGCAAAATGAATGGGTATGCAGTTGTAAACCTAGAAACAGAAACCTGTCCTCTTCTATGCAGGATTCTGAACTAAATGAGTAGGACATATTTACGTATGTAATGACTTTTTTTTAGATCTATGAGACAGGAAGTTAGAATTTTAGAGTTGAATAAATGCAGGGGTTTTAAAAGAATTCTTGGAAAATGAAGACCATCTTTAAAGGGTACTGTTGCTAAAATGAAGGTGTTCCGATTTGGTTGTCGTCTGAAGAGGGAGTGCTTAGTTAAAAGTGTTCTGCCATTGGTTAGACCTCAGTCTCTTTACCACTTCACGTGTATTAGTTTTGTTTCAGTGGACTTGGTGTGGCATTCTTTTCCCTGGAGAACTGTTGCTTTGTTGAATAGGCTACAGTTGCCAAAATAAATATATATGGGCATCCCATCCTGATTTAGGAACCCGTGTTAAAGAGAAATCAGTTTCTGGAAGTTGATAGTAGTAGTAGACCTGCAACAATCATTAATAATAGAAGGTTACTTTTGTTACTACCCTTTTGTATTTTCCACCCTTAGATCAGGGTGAGGGTGAGACAGTTGACAAAGTGAGGGTTTTTTTGTTTTTGTTTTTTTAACATTGTCAGTGTAGCAAAACCTGTTTTTGGTCAGAAGAGACTGGGTAGGAAAAATGAGTACACTGTTTGGTTGCTTCAGTTTATAAACAGTTATAATAAAATAAAATTAGGGAAAATAGGGGTGCACAGGTGGTTCAGTGGTAGAATGCTTACCTTTCATGCGGGAGACCTGGGATTGATTCCAGGACCTTGTACCACCACCCCCCTAAAAAAAAAATAAATACAGTAAAGTAGACAAGCTACAATTTGGTGCATTGTTCAAGTTATATAGTAGGAGGGCTGATTATTCTTTGTTCAGGTCAACTAGTAAGCTTTATTTTGGAGACCTCTGGCAATTAAAATTTTAATTTTCAAGTTATTTGAGATAAAGAGAATAAATTCCTACAAAGGTAGGAAAGTAATTTTATAGTAATTAGAACAAAGCTTTAGAACCTGAATGTCTAAATAGCATCTTCTGATGTGTTGTTCTGCTTGCTTCCATTTGTTATCAGATAATAGAGCTAAAATAATAATGCTGGTTTAGTTAGCCTTTGGTATTATTTCAGTTGAAGTAATATCAGTTTTTCCATTTATGTCATATTTCAAGTACGGGTTCTCATGTGTGTAAATGTGTGTTGGCAGCTACAGCATATTGTAGCGAAAAGAGCATGGGTTTGGGAATCAGACATGAGTTCAAATTCTGACCTTTGTCAGACAAACTATTTGATTTTGAACAATACTAATAGTTACTGAGTCAGCCTATTCTATACTAGGCTCTGAATTGTACACTTGACATGAATTACGTGAATTATTTCACTTAAATGCATTTTGCAGAGGATGAAACAGGTTGCCCAGAGTCACAAATAGTTAATATCTTTAACCTAGAAATTGGAACCTCTATGTTCACATAGGGTTAGGATTCTGGCTCTCGCTTATACTGTAAATTGCTTAACTTCTGTGACCTCCTCCCCCATTATTTTTTTGGCTTGATAAAGTAGAATAGTGATTCCTCCAAGAGTTTCGAGAATTAGCTGAGAACATACTCAAAGAAAGGAACCCTTTTCCTGGCACATAATAATTCCTTTTCCCCTTCCGTTCCATATACTAATAAAACTGTGTTTGTTTAGCATGGTGGTTTCGTAGCTATTGTGGATATGAGGTTTTAAAATATGAACATACTTTATTCCTAGGACTAACAATCCTAGGAGATGGGCTCCAGGATCATATTACTACAGACATATCCTATTCAGTGGCCAAACTTAGTGAGAACTTTTGGTGATGAGTGATGGGGTGTCTTTATTTTGTATTTCTTTCCCCAGTGATTTGGGTGATGGTGGAAATAAGAACTTTATACATACTTGTGGATGACACCAAGGTGGTTACAGTTTCTGAAATCTTGGATGATAGAAACAGAAGTTCAAAATGATCTTGAATGATCTAAAGCTGAATTCTGTTCACTAGTACTTGGTGACCAAAATCAACTATATAAGTAGGAGATAACTCCGTGTGTCAGTGGACCACAGTTGAATGGGATATAGCTGCCTATCACTTTTTTTTTTTTTTACATGGGCAGGCACCGAGAAACAAACCTGGGTCTCTGGCATGGCAGGTAAGATATCTGCCACTCAGCCACTGTCACATCGCCCAGCAGCAGCTTATCACTTTTTATAGATAACAATCTTAAAACTCTTAAAATGGTTCATAAGGGTATGCTAAAAGATGATAATCTAGTGTCTGTAGTCTGTTAAGGTGACATTCTTGGTGTATCACAAGAAGGGTTTGTTCTAGTGATGGATCAACTCTAGATCCAAGAGGTAGCTGAGTGGATTTAGTCTTTGGCTTTAGAACATAGTTTGCCTGTGTGAAATGTGGCTAACTGGCCTATGGAGAGAGTAAATTTGTAGTCATCAAAACCATGTTCTAATTAACTCACCTAACTAGCCCAAATAACATGCAAGAAACAAGAAAATAATTAATGGACTCTTACTTGATTTTTGTTGATCTTCATATTTTGAGAGTAGAAATGTGAGAGAGGGTCAGAATTTGAGCACATATTTTAAGATTTTGTCAAAAAGAGTAAAAGATTTTAGACTTCTGGAGAAGAGTAGGAATAATAAGGTAAAATGTTTTGAAATTAATGGTAATTATTGATTGTAAAAGTTTTAAGTTAAAAACGTTTGTGTTAGATTAAAAATAAAGGTAATGAGAGATCATGAATAAATGGTAATTTGAAAAAATGTATGTTGTTATAATAGTGAGTTAAAAAGTGATTTTATGATAAGAAGGAGGAAAAATGGGATGAAGTAGAGAGTTGTCCAAACAATCAAATGTCTGAGACTGATGATGGTTGCTTGAAAGTAGAGATTTCTAAAGAGTTCCCATAGAAAAAGTCTCCAGCTTTGTTAACATCTTAGTCCCAAAGGCTTACGTTGGGGCCATTGTTAGAGTCTGAAATGGTAAAAAGTTAACTTAAGTAGTGAATTTGAAGACCATCACGTTCCAAAAGGGACTAATGTACCACACAGGGTGTCCCCAAGCAGAAACCTCAGGGACCTATGAAATGGGACTGCTCACACCTTTGAAATTACCAATGAAAATACTTCTTTTGCCTCTTCTTATCACTAATAGCCATAAACACTTTTAAGTATGAACTGAAATTGCGGGTAGAGGTGCCTTGTGTTTGAATGTTTTATGTATGGGAAATGGGATGAATGAAGTGAGTTGTAATTAATTTCTTAATCAAAATTCTGTCTCTCTGTTGACTCTCACATTTACTCCCGGTGGGTCTTTAAAATGATCAGTTAATGATACTCAGAGAAATTAAGTTTCTAGCTAGGTAAGAAATTAAATTTCAGGCAAAAATGAGTTAAATACTTAAGGTAGAATTTCCTGATTCTGTGGTGTGGAACTTGCTGATGGCATGTAAAATCTTTCTTTGCAAATTTTAATGAAGAATACTTATAACTGATGTTGGGTAGCAAGGTGAAAGACACTTCTCTCTCAGTGATAGCAAGATGGATTAGTTGACCCCTTTTTATTTTATATATTTTTTTCTTTTCTTCACAAAGGAATTTGTGAGTTGGACGTTGAAATCAACCTATGAGATTGGAAAATAGCACTGAGAGGTCAATTAAGATTATTTAGACTAGCCTCTTTTTATCAAAGTGGAAACATATCTGGAGAGGTAAAAGTGATCGCATGTTAGTAAAGGATTAGATAGAGCCCATGTCTTTCTCTTAGCTTGTTTATTCTGTGATGGCACTTCTCAAAACTCAATGTGGTTTTTTTTTTTTATTGCTATGTGTTATATATTCACATACCATGTAATTATCCAAAGTGTACAATCAGTGGTTCACAATATCATCATATAGCTGTGTATTTATCATCACAGTTGAGTTTTTTTCTTTTTTGTGAAAAATAACATATATACAAAACAATGATTTCAAAGCGCATTGCAACAGTTAGTTGTAGAACACATTTCAGAGTTTGGTATGGATTACAGTTTCACTATTTTAGATTTTTACTTGTAGCTGCTGTAAGATACTGGAGACTAAAAGAAATATCAATATGATTCAGCAGTCATACTCATTTGTTAAACCGTACCTTCTCTTTATAGCTCAACCATCACCTTTGATCTTTTTCCCACTCTTTAGGGGCATTTAGGCTATGCCCGTTTTAAGTTTTTCATGTTGGAAAGGGCTGTTGATAATAAGGGGTAGGGGGATGGAACTTGTTGATATTCTGGAGAGGCTAGCCCCTTTGCATTTCAGGACTTATCTGGTCCAGGGACCCATCTGGAGGTTGTAGGTTTCTGGAAAGCTATTGTAGTGCATGGAACCTTTGTAGACTTATATAACGCCCTAGGAGTTCTTTAGGATTGGCAGGAGTGATTTTGGCTGTGGAAAATTCAATGTGTTTTTTTCCCTACTGAGAACTTGTGGGTTTGTGTGTTTGTGTATATTTACTTGTTTTGCTTCTGATCCGAGGTTATTTCTGGGTGGCAGTCCCTTCCATCTACAGATAGTAAATGTCTGTATCAGCACGCTAAGTCTCTCCCAGGCTCTGAGTAATAGATTTTCTCAGTCCCTAAGTAATAGTTTAAGATCTCATGTCTACTAGTTCTAGACTTGGTCGTTTCCTTTAAACCGAACACAGTGGTGATTCCCTTAAAGCTGGACTGCTTCCAAACCTGCCTGCTGCTTGCCTGCAGGCAGCAGCCTTTCTGTCTGTTCCATGCCCACAGTGGGTTTATACAAATAGGGCTTCTCCCCTGAGAGAATAAACTTTAAAGGGTTGCCTTTGATTACATGACAGACTTATATTACATTTTTAAATTTGTTTAAAAATGAGTCATGGAATTAGCCCCCACGTATGTTTCTAGGACACTTCTCTATAGCATGTTTATTGCTCTGTTTTTTTCTCATTTGCGAAATAGGATGAGAAATATGTTGGTTATTAACTTATTTTGACATGAAAAAGAAGTGCTTTGGCTCTTAGTTCTTTCCAATCAAAAGAGCTGAGTAAACCGAAATCACTTTGTATGTGGGGGTTTTGGTCCCAAAGTCCCATTTAAGGTAACAAAGGGTAATAGTCCTGACAATAAGTTGGCTCTTCTTATTCTTGAAAAAAATCCTTTTAGGAAGGCACCCATTTGAAAACCAGTTTCAATTTCTATCAGCTAGTTTTCCCCCCAACTTTAGAGAAGGTCACTTTTTTTTGATGAGCTGGAATCATGATCAACTATGTGAGATGTCTTTTTGACAGGTGAATGGGAATTTAGATTACTGAGAAACAGCAGATTTTTAATTTCCATTTCATACTCATTCTGGGACAGGGATGTAAGTGGCAGGCATCTTGCCACCATTATTTAGATTGTTTCTCTTTTATATTTTTCTTCACACCCCAGCATATATAATTGAATTATTACCCTTAAGTGCACATATGTTGTAACTCCTCAGTGTGAATAATGGAAAAAGATATTTATGAAAATCTGCTAGGTATTATACATCACACAAAAAGACTTGGTGCTTTGTACAATTCTGGATTGATACTCAGCTACTTTCAGTGTTTTTAAGTTAGTCTTTCTGCTAGTAAGATCTGCATACTGCTTTTTTAAAAGAATATTTTTATTGAGATATCTTCACACACCGTACAGTCCATCCCAAGCATATGATTAATGGCTCATAATATCATCGCATGGTTGTATATTCATCACCATGATCACATGAGATTGAGAAAGACTTCTTGACCAAAAGGGGGGAAGAGAGAAATGAGACAAAATAAAGTTTCAGTGGCTGAGAAATTTGAGAGTCTAGGGGTTATCCTGGAGGTTATTCTTATGCATTATATAGATATTCTTTTTTAGTTTATGGTGTATTGGAGGGACTAGAGGGAAGTGCCTGAAACTGTTGAACTGTATGTATGCCCATAGCCTTGACTCTTGAAAATGATTGTATAACTATATGGCTTTTAAGTGTGATCATGTGATTGTGAAAACTTTGTGGCTGATGCTCCCTTTATCCAGGCTATGGACAGATGAGTAAAAAAATAAAGATAATAAATAAATAATGGGAGGAGATAAGGGGTAAAAAAAATTTAGGTAGATTGAAATACTAATGGTCAATGAGAGGGAGGGGCAAGGGGTATTTATGAGTTTTTTCTTTTTTCTTTCTTTTTTTTTTTTTTTTTTTAACAACAGGTATTTATTGGCTTACGGTTTCAGAGGCTAAAAGGCTTGCTCCCTCACAGGGAGAGTATCATTCTGGCTGGCCAGCAATTTTTAGGGTTCCTTGGCTTTTCCATCACATGGTGATATCTTCTCCTTTCTCTTCCAGGTTCTTCTCCACATGGCTTTCTCGTCATAAAGCCTCCAGTAATAGGATTAAGGTCCAACCTCACTTGGGCCACACTTTTTTTTTTAACATTTTTTTAAATTGTGAAATATAGCTTATATACAAAAAGAGTAATATATTTCCAAGTGCATTTCAACGAGCAGTTATATAACAGATTTTAAAGTTTGTTGTGGGTTACAGTTCCACAATTTTTCATTTTTTTCTTCTAGCTGCTCCAAGACATTGGAGACCAAAAGAAATACCAATATAATGATTCAGTAGTCATACTCATTTGTTAAATCCTATCTTCTCTGTTATACTTCTTTTTTGTGAAAAATAACATATATACAGAAAAGCAAATTTCAAAGCACAACGCAGCAATTAGTTATAGAACAGATTTCAGAGTTTGGTATGGGCTACACCACCACAATTTTAGGTTTTTATGTCTAGCTGCTCTATCTTTATTTCTTTTTCTGGAATGATGCAAATGTTCTAAAAATGATCAGGGTGATAAATACACAGCTGTGTGATGATACTGTAAACCATTTATTGTATGCTTTGGTTGGATTATATGTGTTTGAAGACATCTCAATAATAATAATAAAAAAGTCAACAGGAGTGATATTGATTGGGGTTTACAAAAGTTGTCATTTAGTACTATCTAATTGAAGCTTGCATAAGAGTAGCCTCCAGAATAACTTCTTAACTCCATTTGATCTCTCTTGGGCACTGATGCCTTATTTTAATTTTTATTTTTTTGCATGCGCAGGCATCGACAGTCGAACCTGGGTCTCCGGTATGGCAGATGAGAACTCTGCCTGCTGAGCCACCGTGGTCCACCCTGATGCCTTATTTTATTACACTTCTTTTCCCCCTTTTGGTCTGGAAGGTATTGTCCATTCCACAGTGCCAGGACCAGACTCATCCCTGGAAGCCACGTTGTCAGGGATATTTTCACCCTAAATTGCTTGTACCACATAGGGGGAAGGGCAGTGATTTTCCTTGCAGAGTTGGGCTTTGAGAGAGAGAGAGAGGCCACATCTGAGCAACGAAGTGGCTTCCTGGAAGCAACTCTTAGGCCTTGTTGTGGGTAGTCTTAGCTTCTCCCTTACAGAAATAAATTTTATAAGAGTAAACTCAAAATTCAAGGTTTGGCCTGTTTTCTTGGGATCCCCAGTGGTTGAGTGGATAGGATACTCGGGGTTTCCCAGATGGAAGAGTTTAATAGTTCCACATATATTTTCCCCTTTGGGCCCTCAAGAGACTCTACTAATACTTTTTAATTATCAGCCCACCATAGTCTGAGATGTATCTTGGTATTATATTAAACTATATGGACTTGTAAGAACTTGTTCCCGTTCTGGACTCCAGGAGTCTGGGTTGGTTAAATGAGCTTTCCAGACAGGTTGATTTAGGTTATGCGTTAGAGAAAATTTAGGTTCTAGACATAATAAACCTTCCTGCCTTTGGTCAGTAGCTGGTCTAGAGTACATACACTGTCATCTTTTATCATGTGTTCTAAATTTTTTTTTTAGTTATTTTTAGTTTATATTTATTATATACTCACATATCATATAATCATCCAAAGTGTACAATCAGTGATTCATGATATTATCATGTAGCTGTGCATTTATCGTCATGATAAATTAAAAAAAATTTTTTTTCTTTTTTGTGAAAAATAGTATATATACTGCAGCACTCCATTTATGGATCTTAGGTGTCACAGATTACTCAAAGTTCCGGGAAGATACTATCTGATCCATAAAGCTCAGCGTCTCAGAATCTAGAAATACATTTACAACTTCATATTAAATGTGGCTGCTATAAGGGCATACAGTCAAGGCTCCCTTTTTCTTTTAAGTATTTTCTGAGAGACACCTTAGCATATTTGTTATTTTGTTTCTGACTTATTTTGCATAACACATTGTCCCCAAGATTTATTCAGTTCATTGAGTACCTCTTGATGTTTTTCCTATTTGTAGCCTCACTGTATTCCATCATATATATGTATCACCATTTGCCATATGCTTCTCCTTTGGCTCCCTCCATCTATTGGGCATCATGGATACTGTCTAAAATAAATAAATAATGTCTTACAGTATCCTTGAGTGGTTGTACAGTCAGCAGCGCTCTCAATTTTAGACCATTTTCATTGTTCCATAATGACAAAGAACTGGCAAACACGTCACCAACTATCAAATCAAAACTACTTGTCCTTCAGCCCCACTTAGTTGCCCCGGTAGTGCTGTGGTACTGCTGATGTCTTCCTATTAATTATTGGTCATAGCATATGTAATGTGCGTTTTATATATCTATCTTTTTCTTTGAGTCTCTGTTTATAATTGTCAGTCTTCCAACCACTACTGCTCCCATTCTCTCTCTTTTTTTATTTTTATTTTTTTTACTGTTACCCATTATTTCCTTTAGTCACATTAGAAAATTAAAAAGTACTTAATTTTGTTTCTTTAATAGGGTTTTATGTTCCTTATTTTGTAAAACACATATTAGTGAGATGTTTATATCTTTTTTTAAGAGGACTTTAAATTTTATTTTACTTCTGTAGTTCTTGGATTGATTTCTTTAACTATGGGTCACTGATTCTTCATATAAGATTTTTCATCCATCTCTAGTTATGCTTAGCTTCCTTATGCATCTGTTTTCTAAACTCATTTATAATTTACTTTTGTCCATAATTTCCTAAAGTTTCTCTTTTTCTAATATTTTCCTCTTATAATTTTTCCATATTTATATGTTAATTATAATGTGATTCAGTTTACTAAGTAAAATGTAAAGTACTACAGATAACTAGTGTAATTTTGTCTAGAGTACTAAGCTGTTTGAAAGACTAGACAAACTAGCAAATTCTTGATTAAAATATTTTTATTTCATGGGTGTTTTGGAAAATACACTGTTTGCAGTTATCCTTACTGCCTTAGATTTGGTTGAAGAAATTTTGAGCTCTAACTCATGGTGGTTTTCTGTTCAGTTTTGATGAGAAGATTAGAATTAACTGCTTAATTTAGTCAGATTAGAATTAACTGCTTAATTTAGTCAGGTTCAGAATTATTTTCATGTGTTTTTCCTTGAATTCTTTTTCCTTTAGTACAGCCCAGAGTGAATGACCCTTTCTTATATGCTATTAAAAGTTGTAGCAATTGGGTGGACAGCAGTGGCTCAGTGGCAGAGTTCTTGCCTGCTGTGCTGGCGACCCAGGTTTGATTCCTGGAGCCTGCCCATGCAAAAAAAAAAGTTGTAGCAATTACTAATTATTGTATTACCTGAATTATGCTTGTCCCTTTAGTTTTCCTTTCCCCTTTCCTCCCATCCCCCTTTCCTCCCATTACTCCCATAATACTTCATTGCAGGATTCAACTATTTTGTTTGATATAGCTTTGCTTACTTATCTGTCTGGCCTATGAGAACTGGATTTATTAAGGTTAGACATTTAATTTTTATAATTTCCAGCCTTTAGCATAGTGTTTGGCACATGGTAGAATGCAGACATTTTAACAATGGAGTTTTATGAAATTTGGCATTCTAATGCATTATAATGATTTTTGCTGGAATACTAATTTAGTATTTACAGATTTATTTTGAAATATTGGTATAATTAGGTCACATCTTGATCTTAATTAATTTGCTTTTTCCTAAATCAAGTAATGGTCTGGGGTTAGATTTCCTGTTACTGTTTGGCTAGAATAAAGGTACTGTATATGTTTTAAGTTCATTGGTGACCATATTGATGAGACTTTCTGTCCATAATAATGAAAAATTGACTGTAAGTGGTCCCTAAATAAAATAAGTAAACAAAACTTGAGCCCAAGAAGAATGGGTGAGCCGTAGTGTTCTAGTTTGTGAAAAGCTGCCAGGTGTGGGCCACGGTGGCTCAGTGGCAGAGTTCTCGCCTGCCATGCCGGAGACCCAGGTTCGATTCCTGGTGCCTGCCCATGCGAAAAAAAAAAAAAAAATCTGCCAGAATGCTATATGCCAGAAACAGAATGGCTTTTAGAAAGGGGAATTTATTAAGTTGCCAGTTACAGTTCTGGCCTGCTGTGCTGGCCACCTAGGCTCCAAATTGAGGCAAGATTATAAAAATGTCCAATCCAAGGCATCCATGGAAAGATACTTTGGCTCAAGAAGGCTGATGATGTTTGGGGTTTCTCTCTCAGCTGGGAGGGCATATGGTGATGTTTGCTAGCTTTCTCTCCTCATTTCATAAGGCTTTCCCAGGGGCATTTTCCTTCTGCTCCAAAGATCTCTGGCAGCATTGGCTGTGTTGGTTCTAGTGACACATAAAGCTTCTTCCTAAATGGTTCCCTTTTGAAGGACTCCAGTAAGCAACCTACCTTGAATGGGTGGAGAGACATCTCCATGGAAACCATCTAATCAAAAGTTACCACCCACAATTGGGTGGGTCACATCTCCATGAAAATAATCAGAAAGATCCCATACAGCAATATTGAATAGGATTAAAGGACATGGCTTTTCTGGGGTACATAAAGCTTCAAACCTGCACAAATAGGATTGCTGTTTGTCCCTGTGCTATCTTATCTTTTCCAGTAGCCCACTGCTGCTACTCTGCAAGAGTGGGTAAAGTAAAGAAATGGGAACATTTCAGAGCAGCTCAACTAGGAAGAGACTCCCAGACTAATATAGGGCCTGCATCTTTGAATCATCGAGCTGCAATGCCCACTTGTTGCACCTTCTCCATATTTCTGTATTTACTTTGCTACTTAAAGATTCTTCTTAGGTTTTTAAGCTTTGAGGAACTGCCCCCATTTACTTATTAATTTCTGGACAATATGACTCTTGATTAAGAAGAGGAAGTAGATGATACTTAAGAACATAGTGCTGTGGTGGAGGTGGGTCTTTGTAGGGTTGTATGAGGTCCCTGGGTCCTGGGAAGAGGATATGGGAGAGCTGGGAAAGGATCATGGGTATTGGATGTGGAGCATGTCAGAGACAAAACTTACCTGTTGTAAAATTTTGCTCAGAGAAAGAGGAAGTATTCTACTCCCCTAGTCTCCCAGGTCTTGCCTTGTCTCATTCATTCAGCTACATTGCCTGGTGCTGACCTGATATCTCAACGTTTGAAGTTTTTAGTCTCATTGCAGTCTTGTGGGACAAATGCTCTGACACATTCAGTATAGAGGTGGACAAAAATGGGAGGAGTCCTGCTGAAAGGTAGAAGAATAATCACAGAAGACTTAGTAGAGAAGATACTTGAGCTGGGTCTTGAAGGACAAGTAGAAACTCCAGTCAGGCTAAGTGATGGAAGGATATTCTTGACAGAAGGAACAGTGTAAAAGGAATGGAGCCAGGAAACAGAACTTGTTGGGGAACTACAAATTGTGTTCTATATAGTTGGGATGTAAGGTCTTACAGGGGCTGATGATTGTCATTGGTGAAAGGCAGATGTTGTTAACAACTAGGTAAGGCCAGATTTTGAGGGATCTTGCGCTCTTGTAATTAGTTTTGACTTTGCCCTTGGAGTCCAATTCCCTGTAGCAGAGAAATACATAGAATATTGTGTATTATGAAAGTTTAAGAAGTCTTGCTACAGAAGAGACCTGCTTAATTTTAACCCAGTATATCTTTCATTTATATGAACAGGTAGTGCCTTAAGTTTTTTTTTAGGCGTTGATTTACCATTTTGGGAGATGGTGCTAACAGGCAATGGAAAGATACAGAAATTTTAATGAGAAATGGACATATCTGGTTTGTATGTTGATTTGATTGAGGGAGATCAGAGAGGGGATCAGGATCTGAATTAAGGCAGTGACAGTAGAGAAAGGGCATGGTAAGGTGGATTTCAGGAAGGCAGAAATAAGAATTAGGCCCGGTTAGATATAGAAGGTGTGCTGGTTTGTTTTTTTTTTAATTTGTTTATTAATTAAAAAATTAAACCAAATAAAACATCAATGTATATACTCAGTAATTCAGAATATCATCACTTAGTTGCATATTCATCATTTCTTAGAACATTTGCATTAATTCAGAAAAAGAAATAAAAAGACAATAGAAAAAGAAATAAAACGAATACAGAAAAGAAAAAAAAAAGATCATACCTACCATACCCCTTACCCCTCGCTTTCATTGATCACTAGCATTTCAAACTAAATTTATTTTAGCATTTGTTCCCCCTATTATTTATTTTTATTCCATATGTTCTACTCCTTTGTTGACAAGGTAGATAAAAGGATGTGCTGGTTTTTATACCCCAGAAAAGCCATGTTTTAATCCTTATCCAATCTTGTGGCAGCAGTTACTTTTAATCCTAATTCAATACTGTAGAGTAGGAACTTTTGGTTGGATTGTCTCCATGAAGATGTGACACATTCAGTTGTAGGTGTAGCTCTTTGGTTAGATGGAGTTGTGACTTCTCCCATTCCAGTTGGATTTTGATTATTTTACTGGAATCCTTTAAAAGAGGAAACATTTGGGAGAGCCAGAAATGATAGAAACAACGAAAGCCACAGAACCGGCAGAGAGTAGATGCAGATGCTTGGAGAACAGTTGCTTCAGAGAGCAGAGACATGAATGCTTCCCCCCCACACATTGACTTTTTTAAAAAATTAATTTAAAAATTAAAAAAAAATACCGAAAAACACCAAATGCAAACATTCGTAATTTTTTATCATTCCCTTCTACATATATAATCAGTAATTTACAGTATCATCACATAGTTGCATATTCATCATCAGAATCATTTCTTGGAACATTTACATCCATTCAGAAAAAGAAATATAAAGAAAACAGAAAAAAATTCATACATACCATACCCCCACCCCTCCCCCTCACCGATCACCAGCATTTCACTCTAAATTTATTTTAACATTTGTTCCCCCTATTGTTCATCTTTATTCCATATGCTTTACTCATCTGTTAATAAGGTAGATAAAAGGAGTATCAGACACAAGGTTTTCACAATCACAAAGTCACTTTGTGAAAGCTATATCATTATACAATCATCTTCAAGAAACATGGCTACTGGAACACAGCTCTACATTTTCAGGCAGTTCCCTCCAGCCTCTCCACCACATCTTGACTAACAGGTGATATCTATTTAATGCATAAGAATAACCTCCAGGATAACCTCTCGACTCTGTTTGGAATCTCTCAGCCATTGGCACTTTACTTTGTCTCATTTTACTCTTCCCCCTGTTAGTCGAGAAGGTTTTCTCAATCCCCTGATGCTGAGTATCAGCTCATTCCAGGATTTCTGTCCCACGTTGCCAGGATGGTCCACATCCCTGGGAGTCATGTCCCATGTAGACAAGGGAGGGTGGTGAGTTTGCTTGTTGTGTTGGCTGGAGAGAGAGAGGCCACATCTGAGCAACAAAAGAGGTTCTCTTTGGGGGCGACTCTTCTTAGGCCTAATTTTAAGTAATCTTGACCTATCCTTTGTGGGGTTAAGTTTCATATGAACAAACCCCAAAATTGGGAGCTCAGCCTATAGCTTTGATTGTCCGCACTGCTTATGAGAATATCAAGAATTCAACTTGAGAAAGTTGAATTTTCCCCGTTTCTCACCATTCCGTGAAGGGGACTTTGCAAATACTTTTTTATTCACTGTTCAAATCACTCTGGGATTTTTTGGGGCATCACTCTGGACAAATGAGCAAAATCTCAGAGACATGAATGCTTTAAGATGCTTGGAGCCCATCAGACATTACCAAGAAATGTTAAGCTAGAACCTGGAGAGAGCCAAGGGAAGCCAAGAGATGAAAGCCAGCCTCAGAGAAGCGAAGTGAAGAACCTGCACAGGAACAGAGGCTGAAAGTAATGGAGCCCAGGAGCAAGGGACCAGCAGATACCAGCCATGTGACTACCCAGCTGACAGAGGTGTTCTTGACTCATTGACCTTCTTTAAGTTAAGGTATCTTGCCCTGGATGCTTTAGTTTGGACATATTTATAGGCTTAGAACTGTAAATTTGTAACTTATTAAATTTCCCTTTTTAAAAGCCCCTCCAGTTCTGGTATATTGCATTCTGGCAGTTTTCAAACTAACATAAGGTGAGTAATAGGAAGGAGTTTAGGAAAATTCCTATTCCTGGTGTGTCTTTTTTTTTTTTTAATTGTGGAAAATAACATATACAAAAAAGCAGTATATTTCACAGCACATGACGGTTGTAGAACAGATTTCAGAGTTTGGTATAGGGTGCAGTTCTACAATTTTAGGTTTTTCCTTCTAGCTACTCCAAAAGAAATATCAATATAATGATTCAACAGTCCATACTCATTTGTTAAATCTTATCTTCTCTGTTGTAACTCTACCTTCTCTTTTGATCTTTCCCCCTCTCTTTAGGGTTTTTTGGGCTATGTCCATTTTAACTTTTTCGTATTGGAAAGGGCTGTTGATAATATGGGATAGGGGGATAAAAATAGTTAATATTCTGGTGAGGCTGGTCCCTCTGGGTTTCAGGAGTTATCTGTCCTAGAACCCATTTAAAGGTTGTAGGTTTCTGGAAAGTAATCATAGTACATGGAGCTTTTGTAGATCCTCAGATAGAGTCCTAGGTATTCTTCAGGGTTGGCAGGAATGGTTTTGCTTGGTGTTTGGCAAACCATCATAGTAGCAATATCTAGTTGAAGCCTGTGTAAGAGTGATCTCCAGAGTAGCCGCTCGATTCTATATTTGAACTCTCTCAGCCACTGATACCTTATTTGTTACACTTCTTGACCCATTTTAGATCAGGAAGGTATTATAGATCCTGCGGTGCCAGGGCCAGACTCATCCCTGGGAGTCATATCCCATGTTGTCTGGCATAGTTTTTTAAGGCAAATCTTAGTCATTAAAGGAGTAGAGGGAATTGGTGGTGGTAGTGATAGTAGTGGGGGAGGTTTTAGAAGAAAGATAAAAAATGGAATTTTAGCCTTCTGCGAAAAGGTATAATAGATGGTTGAGTCTGTGGGTCTGGAGGTCAGTGGTCAGAGTTGAAAATGCTGATTTGCAGTTGCTGCTCTAGATGGTCCAGTAGTAGCATCTTTGGATCCTGGAGAGATTGTCATAAAGAGAGATGCTTGGGGAATATTAATAATTGAGAAGAGGGCAGAGGAAGTGGAGGTTTGGTAACGTGGGCACCTGTCCTATGGCTAGGCTAGTGAACTGCAATTCAGCAGCATTGTGGGAGGTAATAAAGGATATTTTGCAGGTCATCTTCGGATCTGAATATGTTTTGGAGCAGCAGTTAGTTTTCAAATGAATTTTTGGAAAATATCTCCTTATAAGATGGGGCCTATGTGTCTTTCCTTAATTTGAAGATAAGACTTTTTGATGTAAAGTCTCTCCATATTTACTTTTTAGGAAAAAATGAAAAATGCTAATCTTGGTTAAGTGAAGATTATTTTTCTTGTTTTTTGGAAAACAATACTGAGCGAAGAAGGTAATGCCTGTTTTGTAAACAAAATCCTTGTACAGATAGCAGTTAAAATTATTGTAGCTTGTGTATTACCAAATACCTTGATTTTTTATTTTTTAAACTCTGGATTACAAGTATGACCATAAGATATTTGGAAGTTAAGAACTTTATGATGGTTGTACTGTAAGGTCATTATCTTCTTCAGTGACAATTTATATTGCTGTATTTTTTGAAATATTTGTTGAATACGAATGTTAAGGACTCTGTACTGCCTTTCTATGCTGAATCAATATGGGTAGGTTTCAAATTGGGGAAAAGGAGCAAAGTGGAAAAAACACAAATTTAAGTAGTTTAAAAATAACTGGCTCTCTGTTACAATGATAAATTTGCAGAGATTGTACTTTTGTACAGAATAGTTTCCTGTTGATTTTGTGCTGCTTTGTGGTTGGTCTTTAAATCACAACCTGGAAGAGTGAAATGTGAACCATACTACAGTATAGATCATGAAATGAAGCTAATTTTCTTTTCTTTTTTTTTTTTTTAATTTGCATATGGGCAGGAGGCACCAGGGATCGAACTCCAGACCTCCAGCACGGCAGGTCGGAGCTCTGCCTGCTGAGCCACGGCAGCCGCCTAATTTTATTTTCTTGCAAGTATAATGCAGCAATATGAGTAAACCATGCTGAAATAATGAAAAAAAATATTTTTAAGATTTGCTGATAATAAGGAGCATGTACATATCTGGAATCTACACATAAAATTCTTGAAGACTTGAAAGTTTAATTTTCTGAAAAGTTTGCCTATCTTGTTCTTCCCCTCTTTATCCCTTCCTGTTTAAAACCCCCCTCTCCTCCCCTTACTCATCCTAGGTCTTCCTCCTGCTCCTTACCCTCTTTCCCTTTACTTAGGTTATCGTTATTATTTTAACTTTTTATTGTATAGTATAACATATATACAAAGCAGAGAAATAAAAAAGCAATAGTTTTCAAAGCACTCTTCAACAGGTAGGTAGTTACAGGACAGATCCCAGAGTTTGTCATGGGCAACCAAACGATCCTCTCAGTATATTTTTTTTATCACCACAATCGACTTTTTTTCCTTCATTTTTTGTGAAAAAAACATGTATAAGCTATAAATTTCAAAGCACAGCACAACAATTAGTTGTAGAACAGAGTTCAGGCTTTGGTATGGGTTATAATTCCACAATTTTAGGTTTTTACTTCTAGCTGCTCTAAGATACTGGAGACTAAAAGAGATACCAATTTAATGATTCAGCATTCATATTCATTTGTTAAATCCTGTCTTCACTGTATAACTCCACCATCATCTTTGATCTTTCCATCTCTCTCTTTCGGGGTGTTTGGGTTATGGACATTCTCACTTTTCCATATTTAAAGGGTCTGTCACTGATATGGCGTAGGGAGGTGGAATTATCTGATGTTCTGGGCGTTCTAGGTTTCAGGATTTATCTGAACAAGGGACCCATCTGGAGGTTGTAGGTTTCTGGAAAGTTACTCTAGTGCATGGAACCCTGTGGAATCAAAAATTTGCCACTTAGGTTATTTTTTTATTTTTATTTTTATTTAGGTTATTGACTGCAGTTCTCAGTCTTACTCATAGTGGGCTTCATATGAATGTTATCTGGAGCAAGAGGAATTTTCTGCATTGTAAGCTTATAAGACCCAGTAGTTTATGTTCCACCATGAAAAAAAATTGTGATACGGTGTTTTATCTCTTGGAATCTGTGTTTTATACTTATTTAAGGAACTCTTTTGTTTTCCAATCCCCTGTCCCCAATATCTCTTTTGTGCATGTATAAAAAGGAATATATCAACAAAATAAATTCATTTAGGCATTCCTGAAACCTCTACATTCATTGCCCCACTCTGCTGAGTCACTTTCACTCTCTGGTCCTTTATTTTGGTACTTCTGTGCATGTTATTAGTTTTTGTTTCAGTATTCAATTGCATTGTGATCTTTTTTAACACTTTTAATTAGCAGTTAAAACTCAGCATTGTTCTTCCAACAAGGCACATAACTCAAGGGAAGTGACGATACTCTGAGCACTTGAGACCAGCTTTGAGTGTGTGCCTGCAGTGACCTGTTGTTAGCTTCTGACAGCTAAGATTTCATCAAAGGTGCATCCTGATTTTAGCTATGTTAAAGTGTGAAAAATATGAGTCTTGAAATTTGTGACTGTCTGGATTGCAAACGCTGTCTTTAAATTGTTGATCGAATGTCAAGGAAATTATTAGAGATTTTGATTAAAAGCATTACAATTTTAAAAGAAGTAGTCACTAATTACTTAAAATGGAAGAAACATCCATTTATATATTAATTTACAAAACCCTAACCTTACCTATTCACTTAGAAGTATAATTTTTAGCTTGAGGAACTTAGGCTCACTTATCAGTTTGGTTTACACAATCTGTTATTGGAGCTCATGATTTATTAATTATTTAATATTAAATGTCCATGGCACACAATTTAATTTTGGCTATTTTTAAGTACTCTAAATCTGTTCCAAGTGTGTATTTTTGCTTGTATGTAGCACCTAACACGTCCAAAGAAAAAAACCCAAAGCTTTTATACTCTATTTCATAATAAGTCTAACAATGCAGAGGAATTTGTAGAAGCAATTAATAGTAATCTTGGCCCTACAACTAGACCCCCTCTAAGATAATGGTAACAGTTGTAAGATAATGGTGTGTATCTTATAACTTTCTCTTTGTGCTGTTAACATATACATCCACAGAGTATTTTGGTTGTTGTTACAAGACATTATGTTAGATACTACTTTTTTTTCTCTTCATATATTATGAATAATATCTTTCTTGTTCAGGACATATAAATTTAATTCATTCTCCTTAATTCCTTAAATTATTCATGCATTTTAATATTTATGGACATTTGGGTTATTTCTAGTTCTTAAGTTTTTTTTTCTGCTGTAACAGTGCTGCAATCAGTGTACATCTTTGTATAAACATACTTCTGTGACACGAATTTTTAAAATAGAGATTGTTGGATCAAGGCTTAAGTGGATTATAGATACTGGCAGTTGGTATTCCAAAAAGGTAGTACAGATTCACACTCACCAGGAATGTATAGGAGTGCTCCTTGTCTGTCTTTAATTTTTTTTTTTTTTTTTTTTTTTTTTTGCCAAGGATGGGCAAGTAAAGCTTTACTACATAAATCTTGTTCACTAGTAGGTTCATGTGTGTTTTAATTGTTGCTGTTCTTCCCTCCCCTGTTCTATAATATTGTAAAATCCCTAAATTAGTTTCAGATGATTATGAATTTGGGAGTAATCTATATAAAGGAAGTAGTAATATTCTTGCCTCTCCCCACCCCACTTTCATTTATTTTGTGTGTATTGCATGTCTTATTTTTCCGTTAGGACACATGAAACAGGGTCTTTATTAAATAGGGACCCCCTGCTATTCCATATCAGGATCTCAAGTGGTATTAAAAAATCTCACATGACTTCTCATCTTTAATAACTCGATCACTTTGGATAACTGTAACCACCCTCTTTCAAGACTTGTTAAAACTGTTAGCGTATTTCCTTATTAATGTTGGAATGCCACCCAGTGGTGATATTGTGCAGCAGCACGCTATATTCAAAGGCAATGCTTGTTTAGGTCACAAACTTTTATGGCTGAAATACATCATAAGAATTATCTATAACAACTGCCTCGTTTTAAGGGGAAGGGAGTTGACCCAAGACAGGTGAAGGAACTTGCGGAGTATTTCATGTTGAATTAGTTGTTATGTAAGGACAAGTTAAAACAGATTATTGATTTTGGTGCTCTTTTCAGTGTTTTTTAAATTTGTATTTTCTGTGAAAGTTGTGTATCTCCTTATCTTATTATAGCAATGAATATGGCATAGATATGCTCAGTTAATATTTACAGATGAATCAGTTTGATGAACTCATTTATAATTTGCTGTTACTTTTGCTGTATCACCAGCGGGCATGTTTTTTCCTCAGTTGAACCAAAATGTAGAGGAGCTGGAAAATAATTAACTTGTAGCCTTATAGAAGTATACTAAGGAAGTTTTCAAAATCACTACTCTCTTTTTCCTGGGATTAAAACAATTAAGAGTGAGATCCAGACATGAAGAATGGTCTGATAGGGCACCATGAAATATTTTGGAGGTTCCTATGAGTTTATACCTAGGGTTGACCATACAATTGTAGAATTAGAAGTTTATCCATATACTCAGACAACCATTCAACTCTCCTTCCTTCCTTACACCTTTTTTCCTTCAACTATTTATTTTTAAATATTTAACATATGCAGATGGTAAAAGTATTCAAAGAGCATTAATGTCTCTCTCTTACCCATAACCCTAAACCAGAGGTAGCCAGTGTCACCAATTTATCTATACAATTGGCTTTTGATTATCTTAGGTAGATCAGCCAGTTTTCTGTATAGGCTGTTTTGGTTCTGCCAGTTTTGAATATTCTGTCTGTAAAACTGTTTCTACTAGTATAATTCTAATAGTTCCTATTGCTTGCTTATAATATATTAATAACTCTCAGTCCTTGAGTGTGGAGTTTGAAAAGTCACATGAGAAAGATTTAAGGGGAAGTGTAAAAGTTTTAAGGATCAAAATAGCTTTTGAATAATTTAAATAGAAAATCTCATTTATGTTAAATAGATATTTACAAAATGCAAACTGTTTATAATGTTGTATATAAATGATTTAGTTTCACATATTTTCTTTTAAAAAGAGGATGTAAAATGTTAACTATCAAGGGATGTCAGTCAAAAGAGACATGTTTTCCCCTATTTTATACTGATATATTCAAAGCAACTGTTTTGCCCAGTGATGACAGTCCCACCATGTGACATTTCTCTGGGGAAAAAAAGGATTTATTTTTTTAATTAGAGGATAAAAATAAAAATGGTAAAGATTTACATAAGAATGGTATGTAGTACAGCCTATGTCTTAAATCCTGATATTTTTAATGTAATTACTTGTATTAGAGTCAGTATTATCTTTTCTAATTATAGCTATCACATTGTAATGTACAAAAAAAGCATAATTATACAAAGACTGTACTTTACAAATGTAAATACAATCTTGGTTTGGTGTATATTGGATACAATAGTCTTCCTTAACCCTAAACACAGAAACAAAAGCATGCATTATAAGAGAAAGTCCAAGATGGGAAGTGATAAAAGGGGCATTGAGTAGAGCTTTGTTAAAATTTAGCTGTTATACTTGTAAAATTTCCATGTATTCATTAAATTATATTATGTCATTCTTATTGTTAGGAGGTGACTTGAAGTCTTAAGTTTTGCCCTCATTAAGAGCTGTCACAATTTGGTTTCTGTAGTGGGAAGATTCAGATATTCACTCTTTTTATATAAATGTATAAACATTGAAATTGAGTCATTCAGTAACTGGAATTAGAATTTTATATTAGAGCATTTTATTTCAATTGCAAAAGGTAGAATTGTAGAAGTCCATCTTATTTGTTGTGGATGTTACAAATTTGAAAATGAAATATTTCAGAATGTTTGCTGTGTCATTTATACTTCAGGATCTTTAAAACACGCTTTACTGAGTGGTGCTTAAAGATGGGCTTTTCAGGTCTTTATTTAACATAGTTCGGTATGTTCAATTCTCAGAAAAAAATCTGGACGTATAAAACAAAGGGAGGCTGTTTGACCATTCAATAATACAAGGTGTCTGAAAAGTCTTAGCATGGTTTTAATTTTAATAACTCCCAAAGTGTACATGCTAAAACTGTTTTTTAAACTGTAATTATTTACATTTCTTTTATATTTAGTTTTGTGAATTTTTCATTCTAATGTTTTACTTCAGTAAATGATTTACTTCAGTCCCTCTGAAGATGGCAAATAGGAGATAAGGTATATGTTAGCCTAGGCTAAGGACTATATTAGTAGTTCTTAAAAATGTTGTATCATGTGAGAAAAATAAGAAAACTTAAAATTATATGCATTTTATTAAATTTATTTCTCATGGTTTCACTTGTCCTGTACTGCTTTTTTACTCATGCGACAAATCAAGTTCATTGTAAATACGAGGAAGGGTTTGGTCCAGCACAGTAGCCTATAAGCTCTTTGCTGTTTAGATAATATCAAGGCTCAGGCATACTCTGTGGGATTGGGCCTCCAGTGAGCCAGCTAGATATGACTTATCCAAAGAATAGGAGCTCTACCAGTATAAGTCAGATGACAGAAGGGTATGTCTTCTGAAAATCTACTTAAAACCAGTGAATTAAAAAATCCTAAATTTTAATGTCCTAATCATTTTGAAAGTAGTTCAAAAAGAATCAAAACAGAACTCTCCGGTAGAAAGTTGTCATTTGAATGGATTTTTATATTTATTTTTACTATTAAGAGCCAGCTTTTGAAAGTCCTGCTAATACCAGCAGTTGGGAGGAATGATGGCTAAGTACTATTGGTAAGAAAAATTTCTTTGTTTTCTATAGTCTAGAAATTCTCACTGTTTTAATCAAAACAGATGCACTCCAGCAAACCACCAGAATCGTGCCTTCTGTAGATTAAATGGATTTTAGAAATTTGATATTAATGCTTCCTATGTCTAACTAGGTATTATGGCAGAATGCTGTTTAACATGTATTTTCATCTTGAATAAACAGTGTGTTTTAAAATATGTTTAGTTATATAGTTTTTGTTTTCATGAGTCATTGAAATAATGTTAAGGAGTCTATTGTTTACATACATATTAAAAATGTAAATGTACAAATGTACAAAAAATATGCATATTGTAAATGTAAGAAGGTTTGCAGTTGTTGTCTCAGTAGAGTTTTAAGGACTTTCTACTGTTTACATACATATTAAAATATTTAAATGTACATTTACAGTATGTATATATTTTAAATGTAAGAGCTATTACAGTTGTTGTCTCAGTAGATTTTACCAAGAGTTTTTGTGAAAGGTGAATTTTGGTAACTGGGGAGATGTATATGATGTTTAAAGTGAATAATTGGTGAGTTTTAGAGCAGTTTTTAATTTAAATTATTTTTGACGTTTGAACTTTGGTAAAATTTGGTGAAACTTGAGTATTTTGCTGTAAGCTAGATTTCTGATAAATAATACTTGTAAACAGAGTAATGAAATGATATTGGTCTAGAATTGTATTTAGAAAACAATGAAAATAGGTTGCTATAGGCAGTTAATTTAAAAATAATTCATGGGAGTGTTTCTTGCTGTGGTCAGTTAATGTAGAACTGGACTAAGGTGACTAGACATATTTATGGATAAAATTTAAGTAGTTACCAAGTACATGAATTTAATGAGAACACTGAATTTTAATGGCAGTTTCTTTTCTAAAATTAAAGTGCATGCTTATTCATTTACTAATATTTTCTACATAAAAAATTAGGATTTACAAAAGTAGAGAAGTACACCTACATTTTAAGGCAATGGATGAAAAGGCAATGGTGAAATACAACAGAATATTGAGCAGCTGCCAGAAGGAATGAAGTTGTGAGGCATGCAACTAGTTGAATGAACTTTGAGGACATTACGTTGAGTGAGATAAAGCCAGAAATGAAAGGACACATATTGTAAGTCCTCACTAATATAAACTAAGTATAATGAGCAAATGCTGAAAATTGAATTTGAGAGCATAGATTATGGGATAGAATGTGCATAGAGATTAGGCATTCGATGATTAAGGAGTAGGGATTGTTCATTAAGGCTTACTGTAAAGCTTCCAAGATTGTAAGCTCTTACAGCAGTCACATCTGTTCCAGAGTTTTAACCATTATTTTCTAAATTCTGAGATTCAGAGCTCTTTGTTTATAACGTGGTAGTTCCTTGGAACATTGGTTATCTGTGTGACACCTGAGACTCAGAGTTAGTTTTGCAGCTCTGAAAGTCAGCATTAATCCTGACTGTTAAAGAAGTTGAATACAGGGTAATGGATGATGTTGACTATATTTTAGAACTTCAACTTCTGAATGAGGCCAAAGGAAGAGATATTCATTTGGTACAAAATTTATATTTTCTGTAGCACACTATCTAATTTAACCTTTATGGTCAGTTTATTTGAACCACATAGAATGCAAAATGAGATCTTGTTATTCTGTACAGGTTAATGTGTACCCCAATACATCCCAGAGTGTTTTGAGCAGAAATTAAAGTATTTGCAAAGGCCCCTTGAGTAACTGGGGAAAAACGTGGAAATATAAACCTCCCCACCTTGGGCATTCCTGATATTCTTGCAAGCGGTAGGGACTCCCAATTTATTAAGTTAAGTCCTTGATCTTGAGGTCTGCCTTTATGAAACTTATTCCTACAAAGGAGAAGCTAAGCCTACTCATAATTATGCCTAGAGTCACCCCCAGAGAACCTCCTTTGTTGCTTAGATAATGGCCTCTTTCTCCCAGCCAACTCTGCAAATAAACTCACTACCCTCTCCACTATGTGGGACATAACTCCTGGTGTGTAAATCTCCCTGGGATTGTGGGACATGACTCCCTGGGATAAGCCTGTCCCTGGCATCATGGAGTTGAGAATGCCTTCTTTGACCAAAAGGGAGAAAAAAAATGAAACAAAATGAAGTTTCAGTGGCTGAGAGATTTCAAATAGAATCAAGAGGTCATTCTGGAGTTTATTCTTATCATTATGTAGATATTCTTTTCAGTCTCTGGTGTATTAGAATAGTTAGAAGGAAATAACTGAAGTCACTTAACTATGATCCAGTAGACTGGATTCTTGATAGTGATTGTAAAATTATATAGGTCTTATGGTATGACTGTGTGATTGTGAAAACCTTTGATTGACATATCCTTTATCCAGTGAATGGGCTGATGTGTGAGAAAATAAAGACAAAACTAAACAAATAAGAGGGGGATAAGGGGTTTGAGATGTTTGGGGTGTTCTTTTTAATTTTTTTTTTTGTTCTTTT